>VDFB02142360.1:0-20498 GCA_007258455.2 Sequoia sempervirens | reverse complement strand
TTTCAATGTCAACTAATGATGACATTGATGAGAATGCAAAAAATGAGGAAAGTAATGAAAAGGTTAGGCTTTTATGTTAAACCAAAAAGAAAAGATCAACCATTAAAACATGTTATGTCTACTATTGGTAGTGTCATTCAATCTATTGGGAAAAATAGTCGATCTAAAGATAAAAATGCAACAAGAAGAGCTATAACTACTACTATAGTTAATAAAACAACTTTGAATAAAAGAATGGTAAGCAATATTAGTGAAGTTTTAAAAATGCATCCTATAACATTACTAAGAGTGGCAAAAAGAAGAGAAAGTATAGAAAATCATCCTATCAATCAATGTTGGAGTTTCGACCCACTCTCATCGCAGGTCCGGATATGTAAAATTGAATGTTGAAATTAAATCTTTGATTGAAAAATATTGGCATGATAATACTAGGGTTTCATCTAATGCTAGAGATGTTTTAAAATTAAGGGTGGGGTCTGAAGTTCGTGATCCTCACCCAAAAAACCTATTAGATACAACACAAACTGAATTTTATAGAAAATTTTGTAGCGATTCAGTGTTATCTAGTAATATTAAAATAAGTCAAAGGTATTTTGAAAAATGTAAACCCTGGTATGTAAAAATTAATAAGCAACGAATATCTTGTTGTTGTAAAATACATGTTCAATTTTGCTATTTTTATGATGTTTTTCGATATATACGTTGTACCTTGCATACTAACATGATTATACAGGATTGTGATATTGATATGCCACCTGAAGCAATAAGAGAGTTTATTTCATGTTTGTTTTGTGAAAACTCTAATGATAAATTATTTTATTTAAGTTCTTGTATTTCTGGACAATGCATTAACTATGGAAATCTTTCATTTTTAAGAATTTGTTTGCATGAAAGTGTTGATCATTATTTTGGACAACAATTGGTAGATGTCAAAAGATTTAGGAATGTTCACTATTCTTTAAAAGATGGAAAAATAGGAAAGCATTGTGATTTAGTTACATAAAAAGTTAGTGTGCATGCATTTATGAGTGAATTTAAGAATAAAATTGTACCAAAATATGTCATGCACTCTGAACATGCTTGATGGAAAATTTCGTGCATGTAGAAACACATTTCCAATTGGTACTATACTTTTAGTGGTTGATTTTGCAGAGAATTATACTCTCGCTCCGCAAGAGGAAATTCAATCTCACTATTATTATTCAGTGCAAGTAGCTATGTTTGTTCATATTGTTTATAGACATGCAGATGATAGCACTAAGGATGATAGAAAAGTTTTGAGGGAGTATCATTTTTATTTGAGTGACAATCGGTTACACTCATTAGAGTTTGTTCAATATTGTTTTAGTATATTTTATAGAAATTTAAGAGAAAGAGGAATCCATATGAAAGAACACCTCATATGGTCAGATAATTGTACGGGGCAGTTCAAAAATGCTAGAATGTTCTATTGGTTAAGTAGGGTTCACAAGGAACTTAATGTCCAGCATATATGAGTTTTTTTGAAGCTAGGCATGGTAAAGGAGAACATGATGGAGCTGGTGCGTGTGTCAAAAGAATTCTTGCTAGAGAACAATTAAAATTTGAAGATTCAGTAAAATTTAAAGATGCACGTGAGATTGTGGATTGTTGTAATAGAAGATTATTTGCACCTGGTTCAAGTGATTATTCTACAGTTCATTGATTCTTTTGGTTGGTGGAAGAAAAGAACATTGTATCTAGAGTTGATTGTGAGACAATTAGTGGATCTACTAAATGGCATTCATTTAGGAGTGCGACAACAAGCACATGGACTATTTGGACAAGGGAGCTTGCATGTTTTTTCCAGTTTTGTATCTTAGGAGATTGGGAAGCTTGCAAAATACAGAATGGGTTGAACAATGGGAGCAAAGATCGTTGACACCTGCAGAAGCACATAATCAATATGAAAGAACTATTGAAGAAAATGATCAATTGTTTGCATCTGAAGATTATGAATGTGTTTCAGACCTTGTACAAGAAGGTAATTTTAATTCATTTTATTTCACTTTATTAAGTTATTTTGTAATACTAAATTATTTATATGGATATGCACAAGTTATTAAATCAAATTTTGTTGGCAGGACATGTGTATGTTGTTATTGCACCTGAGGGGAATGAAGAGAAAACAAAATATTGGTTGGCTCATTGTGTGGAAACTAAACATAAGTTGATAACACCTTGACAAGATGATGATGGCTTTCATTATTCAACAAGTACGACTATCCCCTTAAAACACCTCCTTAAACAAATTTTGATAACAAGTTTTAGATCCCCTTAAGCAATTTCTTAGAACAAGTCTTTGATCCCCTTAAGAAAATTTTGAGAACTTATTTGATGATGGTTTTTGAACATGTTTTCCAATAGGATCAGTGGTGGTTGTTGGCACTTGGCTACGAAAATACTTAAGAAGAAAGAATGGTTTACCTGCATTCGAAGACTATGAAACACATAAAAAGATTATGCATTATTCATAGTTGGTGGTGGCAACAAATATAAAACTAGAGCGGTATCGTGGAAGACCTTCAAAAAAATTTCTATGGTCAATTTCTATGGAAGAGCATGAGGCAATCATAGATGCTTTGCAAAAAAGAGAGGATGCAGATGGTATAATGGAATAAGTAAATACATGTAAATATAGTTTTAGTTTTATTTTGTCCTTTTAAATACTTTAAATACATGTTTCAACATTGGTCAAGTGTGTTATTAGTTGAAATTGATTTAAATTGTCCTTTTATACATCCTTATGGAATAATCACAAAAAGGATCTAGTCCATGCAGATTCAACCTAGACAACATGGAATACTTGGTAAAAATAGGTATTTATTAGTTAATTATATTTAAATACATGTTTTGATTACATATTGATATTTCTTGGACATTAATAGTTAAAATTTATTTATTGTCATTTTTTGTATCCTAAAGCCATCATTGCATTGATCTCATACTTTGAAACAAAAAGGAGAGGATGCTTGGATTCAACCTACAAACATGTGTGGAATACTTTTAAATGCAGGTACTTAAGTTTGTACATATAGATAGTTTTATATAAATTAAAATATGTATGTTTTGATGATTTCATTGATATTGCTTGTACCTTTTTGATATCAGGTGGTGTGAAGACCTACTACATTCTAGCCACGAGTTTGAGATGTTCTTGAGATGGCATATCCAAAATTTGTAAACATTGTTTTGAGATGACATATATGTACTTCTATGTATCAAATCAATATTCTATATATTTTTTTTCTTAAATGTGCATGTTTTCCTACTTTGAAACTTTATGTCTACGTGTATAATCACTAAATATCATGCATACATTATTGTTAAATCAATTATATCCTTAAGATGTATTATGACCCCTTAATACATCCCCTTAAGACACCCCCTTAAGACCCCTTAAGACACCCCCTTAAGAAATTCTATTATGACCCTTTAGACATCCCTCCCCTTAAGACCCTTAAGACATATCCCCTTAATTAACACGTCATTATGACCCTTTTAGACATCCTTAAGACCCCTTTAAGACTCTTTTAATTAACACATTCCCATTATTATGACCCCTTTAGACATCCCCTTAAGACTCCCTAAGTCATCCCTTAAGACTTATTATAACCCCCTTAAGACATCCCCTTTAAGACGCTCTATTATGACCCCTTTAGACACCCCCTTAAGACATCATTATTTGTTTTGACAACTTATAAATTAGTGTTAGATGTTATTATTTATAGTATTTATTAATGCTTTTATTCTCTAATCTTCTATGGTATTGTTTATTTCTTAAAATTTTATCCTTTCTAGTATATAAATATATTGCTTTTGTTTGTAAATTATGATTTATTGACTGATTATTAATTGACGTGAATTGAATAAGTTCATTGAGTAATTATCGCTATTTATTGAATGTACATATCATGTATATCATGTATGAAATCACTAAATTTGCAAAGTATAAATATTAAATGTCTTATATTAATCCATAAAGGAGAGATCACTAAATTTCACTACATTAATGTCCTATATTAATGTCTCTTGACTACTCTAACATAAAATGCATAAATGTACATGTGTAAATTAAAATTTCAAACAATAATAAAGTCCATAATTTATGCTATGTAACATATTAAGTGCGGAAACCAATATATTAAGTGCATGAAATAAAGTCCAACATAGTACATGAGAAACCAAATATGTAGTCCATGAAATAATCAAATATAACCCATAAAATCATGTTTAGCTCATGTATTGTCTCTATAATCAAGAGAACTCTTCACACCATGTGGACTATGTGGACGACCTGAAACACTCGTAGATAAGAGAAAGATGAAATTAGATGTAAGACAATAAAATGATCAATGACAATTTAATTTATAATCCATCATAAAATTAAATTACCATCATATCTACGCTTGGATGCTCTAGTGCACCGGCAATCTCTAAATTTCTAAATCAATCTACATAAACAAGACAAATAAATTCAAAATTAGATGTACAACTCTTACAATTAATTTTTTTTAATTCAATTTAATTTATAATTTATCATATTTTAATTGTACCATATTCTCGAGGTTGTGCACTAGGCTCTTCTCCGTGACTTGTCCGTACATGCTCAACTACAAGATGTCTCATGCTATAAAAGAAAAAGAATATGTAAAAATCTCATATTATGTATATATTCAATTTATAATTTATAATTGACTTTAAATATAATAATTGACTTTAAATATAATAAAAAATTAAATTTCCATTTGATCTCGAACCTACTCTACATGTCCCCGGTGGTGTAACTATGTTTGGGTTAGGGGCTGAAAGTTGCACTAACAAAGTCCCACAAGATCAAAATTAAATCATGTACAATTGAATTAGGTTAATATATATATATATATATATATATATATATTCAAGTTTGCACATTTTGTGTAGAAAGTTTTGTAAACAACTTGGAAATCAGTGGCCTCATGAGTAACTGCAACATCAAATGTTTGCCCAATGCCCATTCTTATTGTGGTATCAACCTAGACATACATGTACATAGACATTTAACACTTATAATATTTACAAGTGTACATGCATGTGTTTCATATATCTAGTGAATTTAAAACTCATAAAATTGTAACTAAACTAATGTAAACTTTAAACAAACTTACAATATGAATGTACCTACCCCTGATTTATGACGCTCGATAGTGGAGGAGTGCTTGAAAATCCCTTAGGAGGAATCGACGTGGATGCCGATTGACTCACCTAAACAAACATAAATATTTCAAACATATATGTGATTCAATTATAAATTTAAAACTCAAGTTAAATAATTTATGATTTCATATATAATTTTAAAAATTGAAATCAAAATACCCCATAAGGGTTACCGAGTACAACCGGTGTCGATGTATGTACTCGTGGAACAGATGATTTCCCTTGCATTGTTAGTGTCATTTGTACACCAAACAATTTGATTGTTAAAATGTATTGCAAACTTTTCTTTGATATATACAACCATCAAAATTCTTATAAAGTGAGCATACATCTAGATGCATATTTATACCTGTGTCATAGTGTCCTCAGGGTGATGGTCTACTATGAGGAACTCTACAAATGAACTGATGCGACCAGATGAACCACCAGAATCTCCCTGTCCACCTAAACTAGGTGTGGCCTGATCAGGTACATAGCATACTTGATGGAAACTAGTACATATATGGGGGACGAGCCTCGACACTCCTGGAGCGGTACTCAAACCAGCTCCATAAAAAACTCCTCCATCATCATCATTGTCTCTATGCTCCCCACTCGCTATTGCAGAAGCATGCTGATCAAGGTTTCCTGCGAGTGTACTAAGGGAACCTAATGTTGAGACTAGAGCTTGATGATGTACAGGTGCAGGAATGGGAGGACCAGGAGCAACAACAAGGGGTTGTGCATGCACAGGGCATCAGGGATCAATCCTTTCCCCTAATCTCTGTTGTGGCATGCCGCCACCAACACCTTGAAATGATCTAAAATCAAAATAATTGGGATTTTGCCCCAAAAAAACTCTACATACAGTTTTCTCAAAAAATACAATGGGAACTCCCAATTAGCATGTGGGGGACTATCAAAAACCATAGACCATTGATCCCAAAAATGTGCACTCATCTGCGGATGTATACACCACCTCATGGATATTCTAGATTTGTTGGGTGGAATGGGTTGTCGAGTAATGGGGTCAAGAAAGTAGGGGGCTAGATGGGGTTTCATTATTTCAAGGTCTAATATTTGTTTTTAAGAGAGACCATCAGAATAAAATTGTCTCATTTGTTCTCTGTCTCATTGATGCCTATCTAGATCATAATCGATCATCCTGATGGCATCAACAACGTTTTAAATCGCAAATGAAAAACATCTCACATGTGGAGGAATCAATGCTTGACTCTGCATAGCATTGATTTGATTTTGTAAGGATGCAACTTGATCATTTATTCGTGCTCTCAAGCAAGCCTCGTCAGATGCGATAGGTGTTGGATGTGGCATATTAGGGGGAGGGCGAGGGGGAGGTGGAGGTGGAGGGGGGATGTGGATGTGGTTGTGGTTGAGGTGGTGGATTGATGATATCATCAATGTTAAAATCATCCATGATATGCTCGATATAAATGTGCACCTGCATTAAATCATACAAAATAGTCCATGTGCATACATATATTAAGATCATATATTTAATTGAAATAGGATGAGCAACATATATATTAAGATCATATATTTAATTGAAATGCACATATATATACATTGATTGTTCAACTCAAGAGCATGTCCATACAAAATTCAAAATTAAATGTATGTACATGTACAATTAAAATAAAAAATATGATGCATAATTTGTATGCGTACAAATCATTAAACTAAACTATGTACATGCCTACAAATTTCAAAATTTAAGAACTATATATGCAAATTTTTAATACATGCACATACATACTAAACATTAAAGTTGAAACATTCAAAAAAGCTCATTCTATGTCTAACACACACACACACATATATATTACAATTTTTCAGTAGGAGAAATCATGATCTAGTAGATAGTCATAAAATATATACTATTATATATTATTCATTATAAGTTCATAAATTCCACCAAATTCATAAATCCATGTCACTAAAAATATCCATTTAGAACCAAAATCATAAATTCATGTCACTAAAAATATCCATTTGGAACCAAATTTATAAATTCATAACTATTTAAGATCATTGTTTTAATTTATAAACTATTGTGGCTCTCTACTACATAGATCTTCATTTCTTTGTGTTTTCCTTTTCAAAATTGGGAGTTCTCCTCTCCTCTAGCCATTGTCGATGCTCATCTATGATCCCATCCATAGCCCTGACATCATCAACAAGGGTTTGCATCCTAGATGCAAACATCCTCACAGGAGGTGTGACACATTCTTCATTTTGAATAATGTTGATTTGATCTTGGATGGTTCTAGTAGAAGCATTGATTTGTGCTTGCAAATGAGCATGTGCATTGATTTTAGGTGGTGGAGTTGGGGGGTTACGAGGTGGATTGAGTGGAGGTGGAGGTGAAGGTGTTGGAGATGGATGGCATGGAGGTGAATTGCAAATATTATTGAATGGATCCATGTGATCTTTAAGATATGAGTGAACATGCATTAGATTTGTAATTTCAAGATGTAAGATACATGTTTAGGAAGTACCTTTAAACCATTCAATATAAATGACCTTAAATAATTGAATACAAATGATAAAATTATATGTAAGCCTCATTTATATGTCTAAGTCACATGTTACTTGAATGAAAATACAATTAACTATTGATATTGTATAATCTTGCAGGATCTTATTATTGTTAAATTTTGTTGGGCCATGGGCAACTTTGATCACCAAATTTTAAGAACTTCTTTGATCCCCTTAAGAAATGTCATATTGGAACCCATCAAGAAATTGAATTGCGATTTAGGGTGATAGGATGGCTTAAGGGGATCTACATCTAGTGAGGTCCTAGGAGAAAATGACATGGCTCAAGTGAATTAAATTTGGTGAAGTTGCCCAAGGAAACCAAATTTCATTAAGAGCCTTTAAAGAAAAAATGATGGTTTTAGGGTTTAGGGTTTAGACTTTAGAGTTTAGGGTTTAGGGTAATAGGATAGCTTAAGGGGATCTACATGTAGTAAGATCCTACTAAAAATTACATGGCATAAGGGAATGAAATTTGGTGGAGTTTCTAAGGCAACCAAATTTCATTAAGAGCCTAAGAAAAAAATGATGGCTTTAGGGCAATAGGATAACTTAAGGGGATATATGTAGTAAGATCCTAGGGAAAAATTACATGGCATAAGGGAATGAAATTTGGTGGATTTTCCTAAGACAACCAAATTTCACTTTAAGATCCCTGGGTAGGAAAAAATGAATGGTTTAGTGTTTAGGGTTTAGAATTTAGAGTTCAGGGTTTAGGGTTTAGAATTTGGAATATTTAATGAACTTGCAAGTTAGTGAAGAACATTTTCTTGTGGAATAGTTGATTGAGATCTACTCTTGTTTCAACTGACCAACCTAGATCATGCTATCTCATTCATCTTATAATCCTACAGGATCTTATTATTGTTAAATTTGGTTGCCTTGGGCAACTTTGATCACCAAATTTTAAGAACTTCTTTGATCCCCTTAAGAGATTGAATTACGATTTAGGGTGATAGGATGGCTTAAGGGGATTTACGTCTAGTGAGGCCGTAGGAGAAAATGACATGGCTCAAGTGAATAAAATTTGGTGAAGTTTCCCAAGGAAACCAAATTTCATTAAGATCCTTTAAAGAAAAAATGATGGCTTTAGGGTTTAGGGTTTAGATTTTAGTGTTCAAGGTTTAGGGTAATAGGATAACTTAAGGGGATGTACATGTAGTAAGATCCTAGGACAAAATTACATGGAATAAAGGAATGAAATATGGTGGATTTTCCTAAGACAACCAAATTTCACTTTAAGGTGTTGGGTAGGACAAAATGAATGGTTTAGTGTTTAGGGTTTAGATTTTAGAGTTCAGGGTTTAGGGTTTACAAAACTTAGGGTAAAATTTTGGTGCCCCTTGGAATATTTAATGAACTTTCAAGTTAGTGAAGAACATTTTCTTGTGGAATAGTTGATTGAGATCTACTCTTGTTTCAACTGACCAACCTAGATCTTGAAATCTCATTCATATTATAATCTTGCACGATCTTATTATTATTAAATTTGGTTGCCTTGGGCAACTTCACCAAATTTTAAGAAATTCTTTGATCCCCTTAATAAATTTGTCATATTGGGACCCCTTAAGAAATTGATTTATGATTTAGGGTGATAGGATGGCTTAAGGGGATCTAGATGTCTACTGAGGTCCAAATTTAGTCATACTATAGCCTCATTAGTTCCATCTAACTCTAGGTTAAAAGTGTTTACCCCTCTAATAAAAAAAATTATCATGTTAAAAATGAATCAATCTATACATATCACAAAAATAACAATAATATTAAATGTAACCCATACTCTAACCATAATAGAATGCTAAATGATCCCCACCCCTAACCATATCCTAATTGAATTGTAAACCTAATTGAAACTTAATTAAATTATAACCTTTACCTAATCTTAAATGTATTCCTATATTATATATTATATTATATTATATTATATTTAAATTAATTTATATTTGTATTATAATTATATTAATATTTATTATATATTCCTAATTGTAACCTAACTATTTACTACAAAACCTAATTGAATCTTAAGCCTAATCCTCATTAAAACCCCAAGTAAATTGTAACATTACCTATCCTTAATTGTAATCTTATATTATATTTTATGATATTAAATATTTATATTATTTAATATATTATATCATATTAATATTTATTAAATATAATATATTAAATAATATAAATATTTAATTATATTTCTTTTATATGAATCATCCTCCTATCTCTAAATTGTAATAATAGCATGTAGTTCCTCCAACCTATCATCATGTACCTCCTCCCTTTCCCATGTAATAGGTGTACCTTCTAGGTGTTAAATGGTTCCATCTTGGTCTCCTTATTGATGCATTTCTATCCTTCCACATAAATCTATATAGTATCAAAATATAGGTAGTTTTATGGTTATTGAATCTCTCTTAATTGCTAAAGAATCCATTATGATTGAGGATGGGTGGATTATTATCTAGGATCACATCTTAAAAATCCTATAGAGGTCATGTGGTATGTGTTTCTTAATACATATATTCCCATACAAACCTATTTCCATGTATCATCAACTCTCCTATATAATAGATACCTTACTAGATTTAAATTTCATATGATATATATGTACCCAAGTGTTTCCAATTGGAATTGCCATAATTATACTTTTATGGCATTCTAGATATTCATAATAGTTTTCATAAATCTACCAAATAGACCCATTCTTGACATTGAACCTACATAATTTTAGGTATGTCCAATGAAAGAAACTTTACCCATAGCACTCTCACTCTGCTCTCCTATCTTGTGGATATAATAGAATAAAGTTTTCTTCCAATGATTTAGAACCCTAATGATCATGTCTAATTGTCATAGAGAGTGATCATCCACTCTTCATAAACTTGTAGAAACCAAAAGGTTTTATATTATGTGTTCAAATAAGTGAAAAATTTACAAAAAGCTCTACTAAATGGTGACAACAGAGGGTTTTTTAAGGAAACCAAATTTCATTTTAAGGTCCTAAGACAAAATTCAAATGCTTTAGTGTTGAGGGTTAAGATTTTACAGTTTAGGGTCTAGGGTTTAGCAAACTGAGGGTGAAGTTTGGGTGGCCCTTGGAATAATTTAGACTTGCAAGTTAGTGCCAATTGGAATCGATTGTACGTGCTTAGATTCACGAATTTGCTAACTAAATTTGCAAAAAAACATCAAGATAAAATTTAAAACATTTAAGCAATGCAAATGAATCATTTTGAGCTCGAAATTACCTAGTTTTCAAAATCAAAATGATTTGCTCGATTTCAATTTAGGGTTTTAACAAAAAAAATTGTTCCAATTCAATTTAGGGTTTCAATTTCTAAGCAATTAAGGTTTTTAATGCAATTTTTTCGTTTCAATTCAAACTAGGGTTTTCAAATTCATTTTTTTCATTTGATTTGAATTCAAAGTTTCAAAAAGCTTGATTAGGGTTTCTAAATGCAATTTTTTTATTTCATTTTGATTTCTAGGGTTTTGAAATGCAATTTTTGTTTTGTTTCAATTAGGGTTTTAAAATTCACTTTTTTTTTGTTTAATCGAGCAATTTAGGTTTCAAAAGTTAAATTTTGTTTGTAAAACACAATTCAAGGTTCATTTTTTCATTTTTATTAAAAAAATTTCAGGTTTCATTGCATTTCTTCATCTATTTTTAATATTATTCATTTCTACTATAACAGTTAAAAAAATGCTCAAAATATGAAATAAAAAAAATGCTAAATTCACTTATTTTCTTCACAATTTCAATTAAAAATAGAAAAATGCAAAAAAATGGGATGTAGGCGGGTACCTGTAATTGATTGTGGGGGTCGTTGTCACCAGTACTCAGGGTCCCGTCCACTATGCAGTGAACTCTATTTATTTTTTAAAAAATAAATAGCAATGTAGAACGGGATCCCGATTTCTAAAAAATGGGATCCCGATTTGTAGAAATCGGGATCCTGTTTCGTAGTAATCGGGATCTTGTTTCATGGCAATCAGGATCCCGTGTATTTTCCATTGGTTCAAGATCCTATGGGAAATGGGATCCCGATTTTTAAAAAGCAGGATGTCGTTCCGTGTCAGGCTCAGGATCCCATTTTATCAAAGCCGATTTCAATTTTTTGGTTTAGGCAAAAACTTCCACGTTTCATGGACTCAACTTTGTGCACTTACCCTCTCTATACTTTTGGTTTGTTTCCCCACTTAAGCATTATGAATACATAAGATCATATATGCTTATCATGTTCACATATATTATAATATATTTAAACATATATATCACATTACATGTATATATGGATATATTAATACATAGACATGATTACATTCGCATGGTTACTTGGTACATGAATAGTTATCAATATAAACCATCATTTGTTTACTAGCCATATTTATACACTACTGCTTGCATATATATACATATACACTTATCAATACATATAGATACATATATACATAGATCAATATCTTAAAATCTAGGTGTACACTTAAATATATAGATACATATGCTAAAGCAATTCTACATATACATATATTTATATTTACACACAATAATAATAATAATAATACAATAATGTATATATATATATGTGCATTATTATTTACGCATATATTAAATATAGACTATCACTTGATAGTCAAACAAATACACACATATATATATGTATATATATACACATTCTTCTCAAGCATGAATTCTCTTTTCTATATATATATACACACACATATATACATACTAGTATATACATTTGTATGTATTGTTAGATATATGTATATACACCTACATATACAAGTATACTAGCATTATCTAATATTTATAATATTAGACATATATGCATTCCTCTTTGTCGATAAGTAGATACAAAGTGTATAGGTATATGTATATATTGTAAACATGCAACCGATACTCCTATGCATATTATATAATTGTATGCATGAGTTTCCATTCAACATATATACATATAAGCATTTGATGTATATACTCTTATCGATGTAGATATGTACATACACTTACAAGGACTGGTCTCATAAGCTTCAAAACACATATGTTCCCATTCCCATTAACATGCATATTCAACAAGTGTGTACATACACACACACATATACATATAGTCATTTCCTCATGTATGTATCTTTGTGAGTACTTCCACTTACATACATGTGCATTTGCTTATGCTCTCATACACAGGTCTATGTATATGTACATATATATATATATATATATATATATATATATTCCCATATACATGCTACAATATACGTTCATATAAAATGATGTATAGGTAACCATTCAAAAATCCCAAAGACTCAACCCAAGCACAATCAACACAATGTCATAAGGAAGGACTCAAAGCTCAAACAAATAAACGTCACCCAATAATGCACTCAGTAGTAAACAAGAATTTTACAAATGCAGATATATTAAATAAGGATGACTTACCAAATTCCCACAAATTGACTCAAATTAATCTCTCTAATGTGGTGTGTGTATGCTTAGATAGTTTGCATTACCGATTTCTTGACCAAGATCTTCTCCCAAGTGATACTTCCCCTCCACTTGGAGGAATGGAACACATACCTACATCTACTAACACATGAACATGAAATTTAATTGTTCACAACATATGTAGTATACATAAACATCTCCAAAGTTATAATAATAATTCAATAGCCATCTATTCACATATATGCAGTATTTCCCCATGAAATAACATTAACTAAGATAACATCAAATGAGATAACATTCACATTGATAACATGGCACGAGCACAATTTATTCATATCCCTAATTTACATTGCATTAACATTTACCATATGTAGTAATAGTAAATAGTAATTACACAATTGGGGTGTAACAGAACTTGAGTCAAATCAGGTACACCAAACTACCTCAAGTCCCAAGCCACCTTTTTCCTGAATGCCTAGCTATACAAAAGCATCACATAGGATGCAACAGATCTTTTAAGACAATTGAAATATGTGAGCATCAAGATTCCACTTATCCAAGCTATCAAAGATATCCCTATCTACACCAAAATTGTAAGGGATCAATGTCTCAAGAAATCAGGAAAGAAAAGAAAATATCCTTAGACAGTCCATGTCTTGGGAAATCTTGCAAATATAATGTTAGGAAACATTATAGTCCCTAAGTATACAAATCTTGGTAGCCTAGTTGTGGATGTTAAAATTAATGGAACCTTCATTAAGAATACTTTGATAGACTTTGGGGTAGCAATCAATGTCATGACAAAAGAAACAATGCAGTTGCTTCAGTTGGTCAACCTTAGGCCCCCACAATTTTTTTTGCAACTAGCTAATAGGTCCATGGTCAAGCCTGAGGGGATTATTGAAGACCTAGTCATTACATTAGATTCTTTGGAATACCTTGTGGAATTCATAGTGCTACAACCAAAATTCAATCTTGTAGGTTACCCACTCATCCTAGGTAGTCCTTGCTTAGCTACAACCGATGGATTTATAGGTTGTAGGTCTAGAAAAATGATAATATATAATGGGTTAGTTACAAAGAACTTGGTTCTTTATCCATTGACCCAACCATATGCAGACCTTGAGCAAACCATTTGGCCCAATTTAGATGAGGAGGATAACTATTCTCTATAGACACTGATGACTATATAGAAAATCCCCTTATTGGATGACCATGATGAAAACACTAGTACTGAAACAACAATATATGACTGAAAAAACTACTAAAAACTACTTATAAATGATTGAACATTGTCACGTGACCATTAGTAGTCATTTATAATGTGACCAGATTGATGACTAAACAATATTTAGTCATTTATTGGTTATTTTGATTGATCAATTTGGTAATATATTTAGTCGTTGATTTAGTAATTGATTGTTGTAATCTAGTCACTTATTTAGTCATATTTTATTCACTGATATATTTAGTCGTTGATTTAGTAATTGATTGTTGTAATCTAGTTACTTATTTAGTCATATTTTATTCACTGATATATTTAGTCGTTGATTTAGTCATTGATTGTTGTAATCTAGTCACTTATTTAGTCATCTTTTATTCATTGATATATTTAACTGGTCACTTATTTAGTTGTTGATTTAGTCATTGATCACTATAATCTGGTCACTTATTTAGTCATTTTTTATTCATTGATATATTTAGTCAATGATTGTTGTTAACTGGTCACTTATTTATTCATATTTATTCACTAATTTTTGTGCATTAGTAGTGCATTTAGTCATTAATTTTAATCATCATTTTGATCAATTTGGCAGTATATTTAATCATTTTTATTCACTGATTTCATTGGTCATATATTTAGTCATATTTATTCATTGTTCTATAATTTCTATCAATTGGTAGTACATTTTGTCAATTTGATTATTAATTGATGTCAATTAGTAGTGTATTTATTCATTTTCATTGTCTAATATTTGAGGATTTAAACATAAAACATAGAAATGCACATCAATCATCAATTGCACACAATAAGATAGCCATTGAGAAGGAAAATTTGGTGAAATTTATTATTAAAAGAAAAGTGTTCTAGTTACAACTTAGAAATAGAGTATTACAATTTTTTATTTTTAGTCACGAGGTTGAAAATCTCATGAGTTACAATGCACATAAATTACTACAAGAAAGAATCTTCTCCAAAGAACTTCTGCAATGATGGAAACACACACTTGGAGCCCTTTAATGCAAGCACATTCCCCTTTCATCTCTTAAAACTTCTACAAGATGGGTAATCTTCTTGGAGAAAGTTGTAACACATAGAATACAAGGAGAGTGTTGATCATGTCCCATATATGAAGCTCTCCTTCAATGCAGTCAACAATAACCCTAGAATATTTCCTACTTTATATGCAATGTGCCATCTAATATGAGCAATAGGGTGTTGTCTTTTCTTCCATGAATGAAGTTGTGCCTCAATACAACCAAAATAAATACTATTAGTCTCAATTAAAAAAGAATAAAAGTACATTGTATATTGCAACTTTACAAAAATAAGTCTAAACATAGTAGGAAGATAAATCAATTAAAAAATTGTAGCCTTGTCAACAAATGCTTTAAACAAAGTGTTCAACATAGGCCTAAAATATGCATATTGAACCCTTGATTTTATAACCTTGTTCAAAATTTAAGAAAGGTGATACACTCAGATTATAGAATGAAGTTGGCATTATAGAATGAAGGCCTATCACAAAATTATCAATAGAAATTTCCTAGAAACCAATCCCAAGAATGCCATCAGACTTAGACAACAAAAATGTCAACCCTGGTCCATGTGTTATCTCAGTAAAGACCTACACCATGAAAGAATCCATTTATACATAAATTCCAAATTAAGTTGATGAGAAAATATCTTTAATATCCAACTAGGAAACCTTAACATCCAAAAATTACTAACCTGGTGTTTCACAACAAGTTTCCCAACTGTGACATCATCTTTACTTAAGAAATCAAATATTGATCCACTACCATATTAGATCTCATAGGATTCTCCTTCACAAAAAACAAATGATATATATTAATTGTTTAACAACTTCCTTATTATCCCCACGTAAGCATACTAAACTAAGTGAGGTTGAGGGTTTTAATTAGAGTAACATCTTCTTGGTATGTGCTTGAATTTGATCATGACTTGTATCTTGAATGAAAATAGTAAGCTAGTTGCATTGTAAAATCATTGTTAAAAAATAACCACAAAATCCTCTTTAATTAAAATAATCCTTCTAGATATTTCAAGACAAGATATTAAGTTAATTTCTAAGAGAGCTACTTTCACTATCCAAACAATCATCAATCTATTTACTATATATAATTTCCCATAATTTAGAATTTGAATGTAATGAAACTAACCATAATTACCAAAGATTTGACACCAAAATGTAGCACATGCCCCTTTCATCTCTTAAAACTTCTACAATGTGGGAAATATTCCTAGAGCAAGTTGTGACGTGTAGAATCCAAAAAGGAAAGTTTTGATCATGTCCCATAGATGAAGCTCTCTCCTTCAATGCAGTCAACAATAACCAAGCCCAAGAATTCCATCAGACTTAGACAACAAAAATGTCAACCCTAGTTCATTTGTTGTCTCAGTAAAAACCTACACCATGAAAGAATCAATTTATATATAATTTCCAAATTAAGTTGATGAGAAAAGATATTTGATATCTAATTTGGAAGCCTTAACATCCAAAAATTACTAACCTGATGTTTCACAAAAAGTTTCCCAACTGTGGCATCATCTTTACTTAAGAAACTAGATATTGATTCATTGTCATATTGGATCTCATAGGATTCTCCTTCACAAACAACAAATGATATATTAATTGTTTAGCAACTTCCTTAATATCCCCATGTAAGAAAACTAAATTGAGTGAGGTTGATGGTTTGAAGTAGAGTACCATTTTCTTGGTATGTTCTTGAATTTGATCATGACTTGTATCTTGAATGAAAATAGCAAGCTAGTTGTACTAGAGAATAATTTTTAAAAAAATAACAATAAAATCCTCTTTAATTAAAATAATCCTTCTAGATATTTCAAGACAATATATTTCAGTTAATTTCTAAGAGAGCTAATTTCACTATCCAAACAACCATCAATCTATTTATTGCATATAATTTCCCATAATTTAGAATTTGAATGTAATGAAACTAACCATAATTACCAAATATTTGACACCAAAATGTAGTACAAAATGAATTATTTGACAACAAAAGTGTTTTGATGAACCAGATATACCCTTGATATATTGATTTAAATAACAAGGAAAGATCAAATTGGAGACAACAAGATAAAATTCATTAATGCACTTCAAGAAACAATTGAAACTAGAATTCCACTACCAATTATAACTTCATTCTATTGATCTTCAAAAATATTTTACAATACATTTCAAAATTTTGTCCTAGTTGACATGTCAAAAAGTGTCTTTTCAGTTACCTACTTTTAACATAGATCAAAAAGTCTTAATTATCATTGTTTACATAGGATTACATAAAAGTAATGAAAGATGAGAAATGAAGAGAAATGAGAAAATTTTGCATTACAAAGCACTCACAAGATACAAAATTTTGTTACTCATCATAAGGTACCTGTGATCATTCAGATCTAGCAAGGTACTCTCTCCACGATAGTATCTGCAAGGCTTGGTACATCACTGCAAGGCCTATTTTTCTGGTGGAGCTAAATATGCCTACTCCCATTGGTACACTATGTAATCATGAGGCCATTTTTACTCCTTTATTATTTTTGTGTTTTCCAAGTGACTCTTCCATCTGTTGTCTAATAACACTTTTCCATTTGTGATGAATTTTGAGTATCCAACATCTAGTGCAATTATTCCATCCAAGTTTAAATTGAGGTAGTGAATATTTATCTCACCATCCTTCTCCAAATTAGTGAGGCAGTTGGGAACAATTTTGCTAAACTCATCTATCCAATCCTTGGAGCCTTTTAGTTGATCATCATCCCTTAGTATCTTAGGCATGAACCACTACTTTAGTGTGTGAAATGAATCCATTTTTGCCTTGATATTTTTTTCTTCTACAAATATGTATTGAAATTCATCTGTGACCATTCGGTCCATTTTATTATTAGGCTTTAAAGCTATAGGAGCCTCAACACTCCTTCATAAAATTCTACAAAAATTCATTAAGGTGTGATGTACAATTTTTTATTTCCTAAATAAGGGGTCAAATATAGGTACATGGGCCTTTATTTGATCAAATGCTTGTGACAAGGAGACATAACATTCATACACATTTTCCAATTTTTCCTTAATTATTTTAACCCTATGCAGCAAGATCTATTCCAATACCTTGAGGGTTTCTATCTTTTCTCTTTTCTTTGTTTATTCATTAGTATTTTTCAACTTCTCAATTTCTTTTTTTAGCACATTTACTTGTTCAAAATTTATTGTACCTATATCAGTCTGGATGGCAGGGGGCTGGTATACTATTAATTTTTTTCTTTGGGAAGGACCTTCTCCCTTCAACTGCTCTTTCAATTTCACATTTCTATGAATAACCTATTCACTTCATCATTCAGATCAGTTTTTTCTTTCTCATATTCTTCCAATTTAAGCTCCATAGCTTTAACCACATCCCTGGTAAACTTTTTTGAGTACATTGTCATAGTAGCTACCTCCAATGTTGATGTGTCTTGAAGTTTCTTTACCATGGCAGTCTCTCTCATTTATTTTACAACATCAAGCAGTCTTGGTTTTTCTATTCTTTTTTGCTTTGTCCAAAAGGCTAGGGTTTCAAGTCTTGGATTGTAACCTGTGCCACTCAATCCCTCATTTGAATTTAATTCAAAAAATAACATGGGATCTTCTTGGATTTTTACTTGATCTAGTAAGAATATCTTTTTGAACTCCATCCTAGGAATAATTAGTAAATTGCTTTCTAATACCAATTTTCTTGCTTCTTGGGGGCTAACAATAATTTCATTAATCATGAGTTCTTCAAGAGTCTAGGAAATAATATTTCGTGTTGTGACTCCTCAATTCCCATCTTATTAATTTGGAGTCTCTCCTCAAATTATTTCATTTTCATCTTAAACCAAAACCCGTAAACTCAAGAGTTTGAATAAATTCATCTTCAACAAATATAAGGGTAGCAATCACCCTTTCATCATCATGCACTTCTTGATCATTATGTCCATGTACATCAACTCTTTCTTCTGGTTTGTGAGCATTAGTTGCAAGCTTAGGTGGTGGTTGATCAACTTCATCATCTTTAAAATTCAAAAGTACATCAGCTACCTCTTCAGTATCCCTACTCCACTTATTTTATATGCCACTAAGGGGGACACTCCATGTGTCTTATTCCTTTTAGGACTTGGTTGCTTAGCAGATGCTTCTTATTGTATTGTGGTAGTGCCTGGTAGGGGCTTTGTGATTATAATACCACTTGTTTTGATGGGTAGCTTGGAAGGTTTTGAAGATTGAGCCTCAGGTTTCTTTTTTGGTTCACCATATAATCTTTCAAAGTTACCAATTATTAAGTTCATCCTTTTGATAGGATCCCCTTCTTTACATAGAATCCTTGGAATCTAGTGCCCCTTTTCTTCTTCTCCTCGTCAAGCCTCTTTATGATTTCCCACTTCCTCTTCCTCTAAAAAACTTCATGAGGTGTAAAGAAATTTCTTATTACATCTTCTGAATCCATTACATCGGTAATCCCATCTTTAGTGAGAAGTGTATGCTTTATAATTTTAATATGCTCTTCAGGTTCAAAGACCCATTCTCCTCGTGCTTCAATGAATACCTCATCTTCAAATAATTATGTAGTTCTTCAAGAGTATCAAACCCTATGGATAGCTCCTCACATTCAATTAGGTCAGGGAGGAATGCCTCCTTTTTCTATATTTTCATAACATCCTACTCTATCCATAACATTTTCCACATAAATTCTAAAAAATCAATTTGAATAGAAACAAATTTAGGTAAAACATGTGGGGATTGAGGACACCCATAGACCCTTATTACTGTTTGGTCTACTAAGAAGAACCAATCACTAAAATTGTGAGTATGTCCCTACTCTGGCGTTAATGCTAAATGTCTTAATACACTAGTAGAATTTGGAAAATAAATGACTGGGTGACTACAAATTTTAGTTAGAACAACTAAAAATGACTAAATTCTACTCATTTTTTGCAACTCAACTATAAATGAGTAAATAAATGACTACCCCGGTCGTTGAATAAAAAAATATTTAGTCACAGAAATAAAAATGACTATATATTTATTCATCA
>VDFB02142359.1:0-43342 GCA_007258455.2 Sequoia sempervirens | reverse complement strand
TTCTCGCCCCCGGAGCTTTCCACATCCATAACTGGAGGTTCATCCTCCGAAGTAGTTTGGCCTTTCTTCTTAGCAACCCTTGTAGTTCTAGCTTTCTTGGGTGGTGGAGGAGCATCCTCCTCTTCAGCCTTTTCTGCTTCCTCCTCGTCCGAGGACTTGCTGATGGTCAAAGTCTTCCACCTGCGTTTACCAATTGGTTTCCTTTTTGTTGCCGGTTCTGTCCCTTTAGGACCTCTGGCTTTAATTTTGAAGGGGGAGGCTTTGGTTGTTTTCCCTTTGGGGTCCTCTTCCCCGGATTCCTCAGAAGTGGACATGGGGTTAAGATTCCCCATCAAATCAAAAGTACATGGCACATTAGCATTTTCCAATACCCATACCTCATGTTTAACCCAAGAAAAGGTATACCTCAGCACTGGAGCCATCAAGTCTTCCAACTCCGTCACCTCAGGCTCATTCCAATCAATATTTGCCATTGACTTATCCTTAATGGGCTCATAAACATGATCCTGGATCAGTTTTCCATCATCTTCCAGCTGGTCCAGAATCAGCTTCACATTGTACCGTCTAATGACCTCTACAGGCAGCCGGGAATACCTCTTCTTCCTCGCATCAAGGTCATCCTTGATGTTGACCCAGTAATCTTCCAAATCTTCTTTGTGCCTGTATTCCCGGGTAGCCCTTTTCTGTGCCTCCCCGGAGCTGTCAAAATTCATTCTCTTTGAATGGAAAGAGAATCCATAGGCTGCCAACTCCTCACCTGCAGTGTGAGCTAATTGAATGGAAGGGTACATCTCTCCCACGCCAATCCCAAGAGGGAAATCACCTCCAAAGCCAATCTTATGCTTCTCCCTCTTCACCACTGCATCAAACTCACAAATTTGTCTCATGACCTCTAGCAGTACAATGTGGTCAGTGGGATACCTGGGCAATCTGTAGGGAGTAACGGGGCATCCATCGATCTGGAGATAAGTGAAGGTGGGGAACTGAATGAACCAGGCCCCGTAATTCTTAATCAATCATTTGGCCCCATCGGACAATCTAATGTGCTCCGCATTCTGAAGGGTCCAAGTAATGTGCATGGTGAAGGCATCATTGGCCCTCCTATAATCTCCGTGTCCGAGGTGCAATTCCGGATAGACTTCATAGATAATATCTTGTCCAATGGTTCCCGCCTGAGTCAGTCCCTTGTAGGGGTAGGAGATGGCCAGTATATACACGATGTAAGAGGACATGGTAAACTTCTTTCCCTCCAAAACATTCCTCAGTTGCTTATCTATTTCTACACTGATTAGACCGGCCCAGTGATAATTCGTTCCTTGGCCTATCTTGGTGATCACATGGACCATCCAATTTTCCAATACTCCGGCAGTTTTAAGTCCGGCCACCCTACTCAACAGTGTGATGGTGTCATAGATATCCGGCCTGAACTTCACCCTGTGCAACTGTTTGGGAAATTTGGAGTGGTGAGACTTGGGCTTCTCCAGCCATGAGTTGATGAGCTGTTGAGCTTTAACTGGCTCATTCTCATAATATGTGCGAGCAGTGTCAATGTTTAAGGCACAGACCGAGGGGAGATCCGGCATGCTGAAGGCCCGGGCAATGGAGGCTGGACTGAAGTTTGCCAACACCCATCCCTCAGTGCTAACTACCATCTGTGTGTCAAAAGCATACTGTCTAGCACACTCCAAAATCAGCTCGTAGCACTGGACTGCTGGAGGGAACCCTG
Organism: Sequoia sempervirens; assembly: GCA_007258455.2. Taxonomy (NCBI): domain Eukaryota; kingdom Viridiplantae; phylum Streptophyta; class Pinopsida; order Cupressales; family Cupressaceae; genus Sequoia; species Sequoia sempervirens. The sequence goes on along the minus strand of VDFB02142359.1, from coordinate 41,616 downwards.
CCACATGTACCAACCCTGAGTTCATCATCCCCTGCCTCAATGCCGACTGGTCTTTCTCAGCTGTTCTCTGCTTAAACTCTTCATACCGCCATGCGCCAACATTGGTATCAGACACATCCGCCCACACGGAGGATATCCTACTCTCTGGAACCTGACTTTTCATATCTAATCTTAACCTTTCTGTCTCGGAAACTGAAGATGCCCCAACACCACCTTTGGACTTCCCAGCAGTAGCTTTGCTTGATTCAGTCTGCACATCCAAAATTGTCATTAGAATGCAATTATTGAGTTCATGTCAATCCAAAAGGTTAGCACACATCATAAAAATCCACTGAAATTCATTGCTAATTTCCAATCTTTCGAGATCCGGAGAAATCAAATAATCCGGGAAATCATGTAAACCGGGAAAATACCGTCGGAGCGGAATTTCGGAGAAATCCGACCCAGACGAATTCCTGCTGCCAAAGCACTATTAGTCACATAAATCATTGATCCGCTCAGAAAATCAAAGGATAATCATTAAATTTACTCATTGGCAACAAGAAATAAGCATAAACAATCATTCCATCAATCCTATCATCGAAATATACACAAGAACGGCATCAGACAGGAAATTCAGAAAAATTCGGATGGGACGGACTTTCGTGGACAGCATAAAATATATCAGAAATTAACCCTGTCCGCGGAATAAAAGGAAACCAGGAAAATCCGGGAGCCAGGAAATTCCGCGACAGCCTCGGAAACCCAAAAAATAGCAAATCGTGCACCAAAACTGGAGCGACCACAAGATTTCAATACCTGAGCTCAAATGATCCAAAAACAGACGACAATCACCGGACTCGAATATGCAAAGGATTCCAACTCTCAAAAGCGCTCAAAGGAAGGATCCCCGTGCTAAAACGACGATGCCCTAAATTGAATAACCACATATCCACCATTAAAACCAGAGCAAGCTTTCAGGGTTAAAAAATATCGGTTCAACATTTACCCAGAAGCCCTCTAATCCTCACGAGACGGGGAAGCCAACACGAAACGGGGCGAAAGTCATTCAAACACAAGATCAAATTATCGCGCTAACCGAAACACCAAGGAAACCCTAAATTCGCATGGTAACACATCCCGCGCCCAAAACAAACAAGCAATATGACCCAAAATTCTATCTGATGTGTAAATATGCAATCAAACGGTCAAACAGAACTCATAGGGCACGAGAGATGGGCCTCAATAAAAAAATGGATCAACCCGACTGAATAAATACGAAACCCAAAACCAAGACAAGGGCCGACCCCAAATTCAACAATGCCCAGTACAAGAAAACCTCAAATCACCATGCAGGCAAACGGAAAGGCAACGAATACATACCATGGATCAAACGGGTAGAAATCGAGCTCAGGAAATCGAGCGGCAGACACGTTCAAGCAAAGAGATGTCGGCAGCATGCTCAAGCAATCCTCGCGTAAACAGACCAAGACCAATCCTCAAAGTTCAAATGAAAGTTTTAAATCGCCAGAGCAAATCCAGGGAGCAATCGAAGTTGGAATGAATCAAAAAACTGCCCTAAATTCGCCCTTATACCCGTCTGAACCAAGATACCTCAGCCATTAATGCGCGATAAGACCCTTCTGACAAATCCGGAAACCCGAGCCCCAAGCGGAAGTTCGGAGAATCCCAGAATGCGCGGAGTCACGGATCCCGCGGAAATGCAGAAACTGGGAAAATCAGGAGGATCGGGACTTTGACAGAATCCAGGAAAATCTGATAGGACCGGAAAATCCCGAAGTCAGGCAAAAACCCAGAATCGGAGAATCCTGCCAGAGACGGACAAGGAGCCAGATCCGGAAAAATCCGCCAGAGGCAGAAAATCCCGGATCTAGATGAAAACCCGGATTTGGCCCAAAACTCAATTTCAATCAATTCCGACCTCAAAGCAAAGGCAAAACCAGCAAGACCAACATATCAAGACCCTAAAATGATAAATCCAATAAAATCAAAGGTCAAAGACACCAAAAAAGGGGGTCCCCACTCCAAGTGGGGCGTGTGTGCAAAAACTGCATAACAAATGGCAACTCTGCTGGAGAAATGCTCCTGAGCATTTTGATGACAAATTGGAATCAAGAACCCAGAACTCTGGTTTCAACTCAAGTACCTTAGCCACTACCCTAAGTTAAAGCAAAGAAACTCCCAACCGTGCAGACATTCCTATACCAGGGTCTAAGTGTGTGCACATGCATATATTACCCACCCTCTGCTGCAAAGGAACCAGACTTGGTATGAACAGGCTACGTAAAGATTCTGACCCTAAAAGTAACCTGGATAGAGCCTCGCTGCCAGTCAGGCATCCATAGCCCCGATGAGGTTATCGTTGTGATCCTCCTGAACATAGTTCTATTGCCAGCCAGGCGTCCATAGCCCCGGTAGAGATATTCAGATCCCCCTGATGAGTTGAATTCAAACCTCAGGATTTTTAGTATATTTTGTTTCTTTTTCTTTTCTTGTGATATTTCCTTTTTTTTACTCAACTTGTTCAACCTGTGAACAGTGAAGTCCACACTCAGGGCTGAGAACCACAGTGGCACTAGAGCAGAAAAAGATTTTTCACCTGTCCAGACCTTGTAAGGACCTTTTACAACTTCAGGAACGCTTAAAGATTAAAGGTATGAGACCCCAATATATTCCTATTCCGACGGACCAGAAAACCTTCGCCTTACCCCAAGGACAAATGACATAGGCAACATAATCCATACCATAACATTCTGGAAAAATGATCAAAATTTGTAAGGGAAATATCAGGAACATCGGACCTGCAATACCACCATTATCATACAGATTCACCCACAATCCCAAAAGGAGATTGGACCAAAAGCAAGAGCAACGCAAAACAAATCAAACAAACCAAAGAAAACCTACTCTAACCAAACAAAACCAGCAAAGCAGAAAGGGAAACCTACCCTAACCAAGGCAAGCAAAACAAACAAAGAAAGCAACCTAACTAACTATTTACAGGGAAAAGATCTGAGAATAGCTCAAAACTGGAAATAATGTTTAAGATACTGCCCATTAACAGGCAGTGGTATGTCCTCTCCCGTGAGAGTCCTCAAACGGAAGACATTATCTCCCAGAATTTCAGCAATCTGGTAAGGACCAAGCCACAATCTATCAAACTTACCATGGATTCCTTTCTGATCATGCAGCTTATCCCAATACAGGACAAGGTCAGAAATCCTAAAGGCCTTGACCTTAGCTCTCCTGTCAAACCATCGCTTGACTACCCCCTGATGTTTGGCAAATTTTTCAAGGGCATTATCCCGTTTTTCTTCAAGATGCAATAGTTCAGCTAATCTTGCTTCCCTTCTATCCCCTTCATCATAAAACTGATTGATAAACTACAGAGTTGGGATTTTAAGCTGGATAGGGAAAAATGGTTCCAGACCGTACACTAAATGATAAGGAGAGGTACCAATGGAGGACTTAACCCGAGTACGATCTGCCCAAAGAGCAAACCTAAGCTGGGTATGCCAGTCCTTTGGGTTCCTCTCTAACAGCTTTCGGATAACAGTCAACAGGTTCTTATTAGAGGATTCAGCTAGACCATTCCCCTGGGGATAATAATTAGATGCAAACTTAACAACAATGCCATGATCAAAAGCCCAGTTTGAGAATTTCAAAGATGCAAAGGCAGGACCGTTATCACACACAACAGCAACAGGACATCCAAACCGATTGAGAATGGCAGATTCTAAGGAATCAATTACTACTTCTGATGTACACTGCCTACAAGCAAATGCTTCAGTCCACCTTGTAAAGTAATCAGTTATGGTAAGGATATACCTGTGTCCAGCAGAAGATGGTGGATTGATGGGGCCGATGAAATCCATACCCCATTGAGCAAAAGGTTTTACCTCAATAACAGACTGGAGCGGAAGTGCTGCACACCTTTCCGTGTCGCGCAGTCGACAAATGTGACAGGTCCGGACATGATGATGAACATCCTTGAATAGTGTAGGCCAGTAGTATCCTACCCTCAAAATCTGGTTTGCAGTAGCAATGGCAGAACCATGACCAGTGCCATATTTCTCATGAAACTCATTTATTACTCTTTCAGCTTCCTGTTTTCCAAGGCACCTCAAGTAAATGCCTTCGTGATTCTTCTTGTATAGGACGGCCCCTTTCAGCATGAAACCATCACTTTTCAGTCTCAAGGCTTGCCTCTGTACTGCATTTAAACGACCAGGAGCCCGCTGATTCAACAAATAATAAACTATATCATCATACCAGCCATCTGGGGAAACCGCTTCAACATCATAGTTACAAACAGACAATTCAGGGCCTATCTCTGCCATGGTCTGGGTGAGTCCCTGTCCTCTTACCAGCTTCATGGGTTGGATCTCAATGTCATACTCCTGAAGCATGGTTACCCATTTAGCTCTGCGCTCCCCTAATTCATTCTGCATCAGCAACAACTTAACTGCAGAATCGGGGACAATTGCGAACACCTTGTTTCTGAGGATATAGTGCCTGAATTTCTTTACTGCTCGGACAAGGGCATATGCTTGCTTCTCTACACATGGGTATTTCAGCTCAGCATCCTTCAATGACATGCTCATGAAAGTGATGGGATGCTCATTCCCCTCATCAGACTTTTGTGTCAGCATTCCAGCAGATGAGTGGTTTGAAGCAAAGGAATAGATATAGAACGGTTTACTATAATCTGGACTGACCAATACTGGAGCATCAGCAATAGCTCTTTTAATCTCTGCAAAGGACTCCTTCACTTCTGTGGTCCACTCGACCTTGGCATCTTGTTTTAACATAGCATTTAGTGGCTTGACAATCTCAGCAAACCTAGTAATGAATTTCCTGACAAAATTAATCTTACCAAAGAAAGATTTCATCTCTTTCTTGCTGGCAGGCGGCTGAATTTTTAGGATGGCTTCCACTCTCTCTGGATCTATAGCAATGCCTTTCTCTGATATCACATGTCCTAACAATTTGCCTTCTGTAACCCCGAAAATACACTTCTTGGGATTCAAGGAGATGCTGAATTCTCTGAACTTCTGGAACACTTTACGCAGATTTGAGATATGATCCCCTCTGTTTTTGGAGAAAACGGTCAGATCATCCATGTAAATGATAATGCACTTTCCTATGATGTCCTTGAAAGCAATGTCCATAGCTCGTTGGAACGTAGCTCCCACATTAATAAGCCCAAATGGCATCCTTCTGTAGGCGAAGGTTCCCCACTTGGTTGTAAAAGCGGTCTTATGTCTGTCCTCATACTGGACCATCACCTGATTATATCCTGAATAGCCATCCAAAAAGGACATCATCTGCGATCCATTAACCACTTGTAACACTTCATCCAAAGAGGGAACTGGATAATTATCCTTTTCAGATGACCTGTTCAGATTTCTGAAGTCAACACAGAGCCTAATTTCACCGTTCTTCTTTCTTACTGGAACCAGATTTGCCACCCATGTTGAATGCCTGACAGGAAATATAATTCTAGCGGACAGCAGTTTCTGAACTTCCTTCTATATGAGGGGCTCCAACAGCGCATTAATAGGTCTCTGCCTCTGTCTGAAAGGCTTAGCACCTGGCTTGAGAGGTATAGTATGAGTAATGATGGATGTATCGTAAGTCTTCAAGTCTTCATAACCCCAGGCCACTATGTCTGGAAAATCGTGCAGAGCTCTGACTATGCCTTGTTTTTCTTCAGGTGTACAGACCCTACCAATGAAAACATTCTTTACATTGTCCTCAGTACCCACATTGTGAGTATCACACTGTCCACTGATAGACTCTTTCTTAGATTCCTGTTCCTGATCTCTAATTCTGTCCATATCGAAAATTCTCTCTAGCTGTACCATCCCCCTTGGAATAGTATTGGACTTCAAGTTTAGCACACCTTCTAGGTCCAATTCTGCTTCTTGAGGTTCTGTTTCATCAATGATCTGTGAAGCAAAAACATCCGTGTTCGTGATAAAGTCAAGGATATGTTTATCATCCTCAAACACCTGAAAATTAGTCACGTTGTCAGGGACTGATGGGACAGGAGTTAATTCAACGGTAAACTTCTTCAATCCTGATAAGGACAGGGGCTGCAAAGTACTGGCCGCTTGAGCTAGAGAATCAGCAGTTTGATTCTTTTTCCTTGGGATCAATTGGATATTAAGAGCGTCGAATCCCTCGATGAGGTCCCACACCCTATGCCTATAGTTGGTCATCCTCCTGTCGTGACAGGCATACTGCTTTCTTACTTGTTTGACCACTAATTCTGAGTCACCAAATACTTGCAAGACCTTAACCTTTTTCTTGAGTGCCATAAGGAGTCCATGAATTAAAGCTTCATATTCAGCCACATTATTTGTGCAATGAAATTGGAGCCTATGGGCTGCGAAGAAACTCTTACCCTTCGGAATGATTAACTCAAATCCAGCTCCAGCCCCTTGCTTGGACTTAGATCCATCAAACTTGAGAGTCCAGTATTCCGTAGTGGTGGTCTTCTTCATTTTTTCTTTTGGATTATCAGTATTAGAGGCTTTCACAGCTACAGCAGGTTCCTGATTTTCACACTTTGCTTGCAGATTCTGCTCATCTGTGCTAGCCATCTGAGATGAATTCATGCTCTTTTGTACTTCTTCCACTGCTGTCTGGCACAAGCAACACTCCAACTCTGAATGAGAAGCATTGTGAACTCTGCACCAATTCGGCAAGAGTAACTCCTTAAAGCTTGTCTTCCTTCCCAAGTGAGTTTGATTTTCCACACATTGCTTAATGAAATTCTGAAAATTGTCCAGTAAGCTAATATGTCTATCCTCAGGTTCCTCTTCTTCCTCAACTGATTCTGTGAGGACTTCAACAAGACCGGATCCCGTTTCGGCATCTACTGACATCATATGCAACATTAGTACCTCTTCCACATCTGATTCTTCATATGAGGCCGATAGCAAGTAATTTCCCATTCCAGTTTCCGATATGAGAACCTCGGTTGAAGTCTTTTGGTATTCTATTATCATATACTTCATTCTGAGCTCCCTCTCAATCCTTATCTAATTAGGCACTCCCTTCCAGGGAAGCCACATATGAGAGTGGTCAGTAGACACATACCCATTCAGGGCCTTGGTGAAATCCCTTCCCAAAATTAAACTGTATGCATCAGGAATATCAGCTACCTGAATATTAATAACCTGTTGGATCCTAGGATCAGAAGCTATCTGCATATGAATCATGTTCAGTTCCCCTACCACACTTACTTCGGTCCTGTCCAACTGAGTAACCTTCTTCTGGGAGTCAGCAGGTGTAATTCCCAGAGCCCTACAAACTCCAAGGGGCATCACATTAGTGGAAGCACCAGAATCCAACAGACAATTATGGAGGTTCTTACCAAAGATTCTGACAGAGATCAGGAATGGAGGAGTCTCCGTCTTCCCTTGAAACAAAGTGGGTTGAGTATCCATCTGGGCCACTTGAGTTCTATCCCTTTCTTTTCCTCTATCTCCAGGAGGTGGATTAGTCCTATTCTGTGTCTGATTCTGCGTGTTCATAGACTGCGAGCTAAAAGTATGGCTGACATGCTCACCAGAAGGCTTATCCAATATCTTTGAACTTGCGTCATAAGTACCTAAGACGGCTTTCCTAATTGCAGGAAACCTCAACAATTCAAAAGCAGAAAGGTTTACCTTTAATTTCTTGAATTCCTCTGCGATGTACGAAGCCATCTGTTCTTCACTCATGTCAGTGGAGGCCTCCTTAAATGGTTCCTCTACCTTATCCTTACTTACTTGAATAGTTCTTTCCTTCTGTGGTTCTGCTTGGACTTGTCTATCTTTCGAAAGGTATTGCCTGGAGACCTATGGATAAGATGGATTGTTACTCGCATTAGGGTCTGGAGGAGTACTGAAGTTGTTGGGAGGAATGGAAGTAGTGAAAGGTCCCCCAGGTTGTGGGCACCTGTGAGGCATATCCCTCAGTCCCTGTCTCTGGAACATCTGTACTTCTTCAACATAGGCTTCCTCCTGATCCAAGGGGCCATTGTCATTCATCTCCCCTTCGTTAAACAGCTGAGCTACTTCATCTCCATTACAAATCTGATCTGTTTCATCTTTCTGGGAATCAGGTTCTTCCGGTGCATTTTCGTTACTGGCGGGAAAAGGAGCATGGTTCAATACCAGCACAAGAGAATCATACGAGCTAGAAGAAATAATCTCCTACCCACTCACGTTGTTTTCTACCTCATACTGAAAGATGGAAGTCGCAGTCTAGAACTCGGGACATTCCAGTTCTGAATGCTGACTCGTTTTGTGGAGCCTGCACCATCCTGACAGGGCTGCTTCTGCGAGATACACACCAGTGGGAGGTTTATCCTGGCTGACTGGCTGGTTCGCAGATTGATTAACAATTTGATTGGCGGGCTGATCCAATGGAGTAGGAACTCCTCCATTATTAGGCCCTGTATTCCAAGTTCTGTTCTGTCCCTGAGATGGCCTTTTGTCAAATCCTGACCCACTTCCTTGGCCTCTATCAAAGTTTTGCCTCCTATCATTATTGAAACCTCTATCCTGGTTATACCCCCTGTCATTGTAGAATCCTCTGTCGTTGCGTTGTCCCCTGTCAAAATTATTCCCTTGTGGGAACTCTCTGTTCTGATTAGATTGCATTCCCCTTTGAGCAGCTTGTAATTGGCTATTCTGGTTCCTCAAGTAAGTTACCTCCAGATTTAGCTTCTTTATTTGTTCAGCCATTTCGTCAATCCTTTCCTTATTTGGGTCTCGGTAGGGAGGCTAGTTTGGATTACTCAGAGGTGGGATAGGCACTGGGGCAGATCCCAAAGACTGATGTAACACTTCATAGTTCTGCAGATAAGCAGGGAAGCTATTTGACTGTGACTGGTACACGGGCTGATTAACTTGTTGTTGAGGGAAGTTCGCCATAGGGGAAATATGGTTCATAGGATGACCAGGGTGTGACACCATTGATAACTGGGGAACCGGATTCAGAATAGGGGTATGATTGGTGAGAGCCTGATTTACTGCCTGAATCTAGTTGGGATGTGCAACTGGTCCCAGAGAAGGCAATGGCCCAGTCAAGTGCTGTCTCAAGTCTGTGCTAAGCTTGACAGCCTCCGTATAAGCATCCGTCAAGGTACCTGGAGGGTTAGGTCTCCATTTCAGAAAGGTTGCCGTTAGACTATCCAAAGCTTCGTAATATACTCCCAGGGCAGTACCATCATCCAGGACATATGGGTCTTGTAATCTGGTGAATGCACGATGGAATCTATTATTGAAACTGGCTATGGGTTCATTAACCTCTCTCTTGACTTTGATAAATTGTAGGTACAACTCATTAGCACTGATGGGTATTCGAAACTTTTGCAAAAAGGTCTTTTCTAGGTCATTCCAGTTCTGAATTGAGCCGGCAGGGAGATGATTATACCAATAAAAGGCTTCTTCACCCAGGGAATAAGGGAACAACCTACAAGCAACATCTTCATGGACAATTCCTCTGTCTTTAAGGCAAGTTTGGAAAATCCTTATGTGTTCTTCTGCAGTTCTGTTTGGGTCATTCACATGGAATTTCAAGCAGAAATGCTTAGGATTTTTAGGCATTACATTATAAGCACCGAAGGACAAAGGTGATGGATTAGTGGCAAGGAAAGCCATTGGTAAGAGCGGGGGTGGAGGTTGTGGTTGGTTAATGATAGGCTAAGGCTGTTGAAGGGGAACCTCTTCAGGAACGGGTATGGCTTCAACCTCAGGATGTGAAGATATGGATGATGTTGGTGAAGGGATAGGTAATGATGATACTCCCCTATATGAGGATGTGGATGATGTTGGTGATGGAGTGGGCGATGATGATTCTCCTCTACCTCTGGTCCTTCTTGACCTATTGGGAAATTGAAGTTCCTCTAAATATTCGTCTCTGGTGGTGGATCTGGTATTTCTCCTAAATCTCTCTGGAGAGATGGTATTCAAGAAACGATCCAGTGTGCACATTCAGGCCCTCCTTCTAGCGCCAATCTGTTGATGGTGTTTTCTGCACAGCAACAACTCAGATAGAATGCAATATTCTATCTCTCTTGAAAGGTTATTTTCAACAATAAATCAATGAAAATCACCCCAAGGTCTCTCGGGTGTTAGGTCATAACAATGCATAAAACAACTCAGATGAAATGTGAAATTGCTGGTAATCACAATCGGACCTTACTACAAGCAAACTGTATCTTTCCAATTTATCAGATCTGACAATATGATGATCTTAAAACCCTAAATCTAACCAAATAATAAAGAAACGGAAAAAGATAGGGATGCAAGGAAGTAACAAAATCTAAACTATTGCAAGGACAAGCAACGCAAATGACAAATATCTGGAATGGACCTATCTCAAATAACCAATTCCTGTTCGACCCACAAGGAAATCTTACAAGAACAGTGCAATCTTCTGAGGAATACAGATTTTCAAATCATATACTTGCATCTACAACCGAACTTAAGCACATTTGAATATATGGTCCAGGTTGACTTTACCATCCTACTACAATCAGATAGTTACTGGGAGTATAGACCAGAGATAGCTACCAACATTCCAAATATGAAATCACATACACCATTTATCCAGATAAACTAATTTATTTCTGAATACTAAACCCTAGATCTTCAAGCAATGTAATAGATAGAACAAAAGAACCATGCAAGATGAGATAACACAAAGGATTTCACCAGGAATAACCACAATGCCTTCAATTGTATTAATCACCAAATGCTGCAACAATTCAACTGTTCTGAATATGGTATTTGCTTCAAGAAATTCTAAAACTCTAACTATTGCTCCTGCTAAATTTCTATTACAGTCTTGCTAATGTCTATATCAATTTTTTGAACTGAACCCTTACAATGAGGCAAAAATGCCAACTTATACCAAAATTCCCCTCAAAACATGTCGGCCCAGCCAAACATTTTACAAAATAAATAAAACCGCCAGAATAGGTCGGCCAAGGAAACAAACTAAGGCACACATTTAATGCCATCATCCAAGTCGGCCAAGGCACAGTCCCCAAGGAAGTCCAGTCCAATGCATGCCCTATGATAATAGGGAAGCACAAATCTTGAGATAAACATTAACCGCTGCTTCCTTTGTCTTTCCTCTGCGCTGGTGACTCTTGGACCTTCAAGAAAACTCCCTCCAGCTCAGCAACGGGTGGCGATGGCAAAACTTTGAGCCGACATTTAATTGAATCAATTCCTTCATTGGATCGCCCAATGGTTTTCATCCATTCCTCCTTGCTGGCCAGGTACCTATCTATCACTGCCAAGTATGTAGCTGCATCATCAAGCATATGGTCAGTGACAACCTCATCAAAATCCGGGGCATAAATCTCATGCCACCATTCCTTCAATTGATCTAAACTCAGGTACTTAGGAGCTATCTTATTCCTCCCTGTCATCACTTCAAAAAATGCAATGCAACCATCATAGATTGCAGTAAGGTCAGCATCAATGGTTTTTCTTCATTTCTGTATCTTTTTCAGGCCTCCCTGCCTGATTTGCAATGCCTCGAACCATTCCCATGGTTCATCTAATCTAGCGGAGGAAGAATTCCATCCTCTCCCAATTGTTCCTTGCCATGCCCAAGAATAATCTTTGTCTTCTGCAGCAGGAGGTCGACATCATTCTTATCCTGAGAAAGGATGCTTTCTATCAGCTCTTTACCTCGGACTGCATCCTTGCCAACAGACAGGATTTCCTTAATAGCTTCATCTCCTTGTGCCTGAACACTCATCAACCAGTCGGTGGCAGCTTGTGTGGAGGCCTTCATCTTCTCTATGCCAGAAATTGTTTCCTTCGGCAGAAATTCGGGAGTAGAGGAGGAGGACAGATGGAGGGATTGTAGAGGCTTCATGACCTCTTCTAAACTCTTCCTCAGCCTTTCATTTTCTCTTTTCAGTTCTCGCTTTGTCTGGGTCTCCTTCTTCAATCTATCCACAATTACAGCACTTGACCCCTCGAATTCCTCAATGTCTTGCTCTAGGGAGGTCGGCCCAAGGTTAATGGTTTGGACACTGTAATCCTGGCCTGTTACCTCATCTCTTGTTTTATCTGCAGCAGGGGTGGCGATGTGAACTACACGGTTGTGCACTTCATCCCTCTCTACCCGGGAAATTACCCTGGCAGCCTTCTTCTTCTTCCCCTTACCGATCTGAGATAACATTGCATCCCAGTCAAGAGGAGTATCCTCTACTATCACCTGTTTCTTCTTTGCTATTTCTTTTTCTAACCAGTCCGGGGCTACGGGGTCCGTCCGGATTCCTTCTGTGTCAGTTTTCCTCGGGTCCTCTGTGACTTTCTCCTCTTCCTCAGCTGTCACCTCAGGCTCATCCTCAGCTGTGGCCTTGTCATCCTCTTCCTTCTCGGGAGTCTTCTCGCTCTGAATAGCCTCCTTAATTCCCAACTCTGGAAACACTGGTGATGGAGTCCGAGCAGACAGGCTTTCCTCTGGCTCTGGCGATCCGCAGCCTTCCTCACTCTCCGGAGAGTCCTCGTATTGCACCAAGGGAGAAGTGTGCCTTTCCTCTGTTTCCACATCGAGCTCGACAGCCTCACTGAATAATGTTCCCTCTTTGAAAGATTCTTCCTCTCCGCTGATTTCTTGTCCACCTGGATTCTCCGGTTCTGATATACTCTGTGGAGGCGAGACAGGTTTGTCATATTTAGTGGCTGGCAATACTGGGGAGGAATTCTTTGGCTGTGCAGCATCCTTTGGGGAAGGAGTTCTGGATTTCCTGGTGTATACTTTGGTCTTCTCGCCCCCAGAGCTTTCCACATCCACAATTGGAGGTTCATCCTCCGAAGTAGTTTGGCCTTTCTTCTTAGCAACCCTTGTAGTTCTAGCTTTCTTGGGTGGTGGAGGAGCATCCTCCTCTTCAGCCTTTTCTGCTTCCTCCTCGTCCGAGGACTTGCTGATGGTCAAAGTCTTCCACCTGCGTTTACCAATTGGTTTCCTTTTTGTTGCCGGTTCTGTCCCTTTAGGACCTCTGGCTTTAATTTTGAAGGGGGAGGCTTTGGTTGTTTTCCCTTTGGGGTCCTCTTCCCCGGATTCCTCAGAAGTGGACATGGGGTTAAGATTCCCCATCAAATCAAAAGTACATGGCACATTAGCATTTTCCAATACCCATACCTCATGTTTAACCCAAGAAAAGGTATACCTCAGCACTGGAGCCATCAAGTCTTCCAACTCCATCACCTCAGGCTCATTCCAATCAATATCTGCCACTGACTTATCCTTAATGGGCTCATAAACATGATCCTGGATCAGTTTTCCATCATCTTCCAGCTGGTCCAGAATCAGCTTCACATTGTACTGTCTAATGACCTCTACAGGCAGCCGGGAATACCTCTTCTTCCTCGCATCAAGGTCATCCTTGATGTTGACCCAGTAATCTTCCAAATCTTCTTTGTGCCTGTATTCCTGGGTAGCCCTTTTCTGTGCCTCCCCGGAGCTATCAAAATTCATTCTCTTTGAATGGAAAGAGAATCCATAGGCTGCCAACTCCTCACCTGTAGTGTGAGCGGATTGAATGGAAGGGCACATCTCTCCCACGCCAATCCCAAGAGGGAAATCACCTCCAAAGCTAGTCTTATGCTTCTCCCTCTTCACCACTGCATCAAACTCACAAATTTGTCTCACGACCTCTAGCAGCACAATGTGGTCAGTGGGATACCTAGGCAATCTGTAGGGAGCAACGGGGCATCCATCGATCCGGAGATAAGTGAAGGTGGGGAACTGAATGAACCAGGCCCCGTAATTCTTAATCAATCCTTTGGCCCCATCGGACAATCTGATGTGCTCCGCATTCTGAAGGGTCTGGGTAATGTGCATGGTGAAGGCATCATTGGCCCTCCTATAATCTTCGTGTCCGATGTGCAATTCCGGATAGACTTCATAGATAATATCCTGTCCAATGGTTCCCGCCTGAGTCAGTCCCTTATAGGGGTAGGAGATGGCCAGTATATACACGATGTAAGAGGACATGGTAAACTTCTTTCCCTCCAAAACATTCCTCAGTTGCTTATCTATTTCTGCACTGATTAGACCGGCCCAGTGATAATTCGTTCCTTGGCCTATCTTGGTGATCACATGGACCATCCAATTTTCCAATACCCCGGCAGTTTTAAGTCCGGCCACCCTGCTCAACAGTGTGATGGCGTCATAGATATCCGTCCTGAACTTCACCCTGTGCAACTGTTTGGGCAATTTGGAGTGGTGAGACTTGGGCTTCTCAAGCCATGAGTTGATAAGCCGTTGAGCTTTAACTGGCTCATTCTCATAATATGTGCGAGCAGTGTCAATGTTTAAGGCATAGACCGAGGGGAGATCCGGCATGCTGAAGGCCCGGGCAATGGAGGCTGGACTGAAGTTTGCCAACACCCGTCCCTCAGTGCTAACTACCATCTGTGTGTCAAAAGCGTACTATCTAGCACACTCCAAAATTAGCTCGTAGCACTGGACTGCTGGAGGGAACCCTGCCACATGTACCAACCCTGAGTTCATCATCCCCTACCTCAATGCCGACTGGTGTTTCTCAGTTGTTCTCTGCTTAAGTCTTCATACCGCCATGTGCCAACATTGGTATCGGACACATCCGCCCACACGTAGGATATCCTACTCTCTGGAACCTCACTTTTCATGTCTAATCTTAACCTTTATGTCTCAGAAACTGAAGATGCCCCAGCACCACCTTTGGACTTCCCAGCAGTAGCTTTGCTTGATTCAGCCTGCACATCCAAAATTGTCATTAGAATGCAATTATTGAGTTCATGTCAATCCAAAAGGTTAGCACACATCATAAAAATCCACTGAAATTCATTGCTAATTGCCAATCTTTCGAGATCCAGAGAAATCAAATAATCCGGGAAATCATGTAAACCGGGAAAATACCGTCGGAGCAGAATTTCGGAGAAATCTGACCCAGACGGATTCCTACTGCCAAAGCACTATTAGTCACATAAATCATTGATCCGCTCAGAAAATCAAAGGATAATCATTAAATTTACTCATTGGCAACAAGAAATAAGCATAAACAATCATTCCATCAATCCTATCATCGAAATATACATAAGAACGCCATCGGACAGGAAATCCAGAAAAATCCAGATGGGACGGACTTTCGCGGACAGCATAAAATATATCAGAAATTAACCCTGTCCACGGAATAAAAAGAAACTGGGAAAATCCGGGAGCCAGGAAATTCCGCGACAGCCTCGGAAACCCGAAAAATGGCAAATCGTGCACCAAAACTGGAGCGACCACAAGATTTCAATACCTGAGCTCAAATGATCCAAAAACTGACAACAATCACTGGACTCAAATATGCAAAGGATTCCAACTCTCAAAAGCGCTCAAAGGAAGGATCCCCGTGCTAAAACGATGATGCCCTAAATTGAATAACCACATATCCACCATTAAAACCAGAGCAAGCTTTCAGGGTTAAAAAATATCAGTTCAAGATTTACCCAGAAGCCCTCTAATCCTCATGGGACGGGGAAGCCAACACGAAACGGGGTGAAAGTCATTCAAACACAAGATCAAATCATCGCGCTAACCGAAACACCAAGGAAACCCTAAATTCGCATGGTAACACATCCCGCGCCCAAAACAAACAAGCAATATGACCCAAAATTCCGTCTGACGTGTAAATATGCAATCAAACGGTCAAACAGAACTCATAGGGCACGAGAGATGGGCCTCAATAGAAAAACGGATCAACCCGACTGAATAAATACGAAACCCAAAACCAAGACAAGGGCTGACCCCAAATTCAACAATGCCCAGTACAAGAAAACCTCAAATCACCATGCAGGAAAACGGAAGGGCAACGAATACATACCATGGATCAAACGGGTAGAAATCGAGCTCAGGAAATCGAGCGGCAAACACGTTCAAGCAAAGAGATGTCGGCAGCACGCTCAAGCAATCCTCGCGCAAACAGACCAAGACCAATCCTCAAAGTTCAAATGAAAGTTTTAAATCGCCAGAGCAAATCCAGGGAGCAATCGAAGTTGGAATGAATCAAAAAAGTGCCCTAAATTCGCCCTTATACCCGTCTGAACTAAGGTACCTCAGCCATTAATGCGCGATAAGACCCTTCTGACAAATCCGGAAACCCGAGCCCCAAGCGGAAGTTCGGAGAATCCCAGAATGCGCAGAGTCACGGATCCCACGGAAATGCAGAAACCGGGAAAATCAGGAGGATCAGGACTTTGACAGAATCCGGGAAAATTTGATAGGACCGAAAAATCCCGAAGTCAGGCAAAAACCCAGAATCGGAGAATCCTGCCAGAGACGGACAAGGAGCCAGATCCGGAAAAATCCGCCAGAGGCGAAAAATCCTGGATCTAGATGAAAACCCGGATTTGGCCCAAAACTCAATTTCAATCAATTCTGGCCTCAAAGCAAGGGCAAAACCAGCAAGACCAACATATCAAGACCCTAAAATGATAAATCCAATAAAATCAAAGGTCAAAGACACCAAAAAAGGGGGTCCCCACTCCAAGTGGGGCGTGTGTGCAAAAACTGCACAACAAAACCCAAGAAAGCTTGTCAAAGAAAATATATGATAAACTACTGATAAATCTGATGCAGGGGTTGGATTTTTATGTATTTTTTTCTTGTTTAAATTAGGAACATAGACTAATTAACAAGGAAAGAACACCATGTTTGTTGTGTGTGTGAATGGTAGGCATATGCTCTCCCCTTTACTGGGTGACCAAAAAGCCAGACCCATTCCTTTTCATTATTTGTGGTGTGTTTTGAATGGTAGGCATATGCTCTCCCCTTAACTAGGTGACCAAAAATCCAGACCCATTCTTGTTAATTTGGGAGTATGAGTAGGGTATACAACCTGGGTTCTCTCTTTATTCATGCATAATAAAGATTGATCGAACTATGAGTATATTCTCTCACTTTTTTTTATCTTGGTTGATCTGCCTTGTGGTAAAAAGTACTCACCCAAGGGAACAACCCAACCGGTAACACAATAAAGCCAAGCACATTTCCAGCCAGTATATAAGTGAGGATATTGGAACAAAGGCCAATATCATGTGGTTGGTTCCGACAAGAAGGGAAACAATGGTCACTCACCGCATGGATCAATCCCTACGAATGAAAAGTCCTTACTAAAACCCTTGTTGTAGATTGGCCAAAACCTTTATCTATTCTCTTGGTATAGCAATGGTCATTGTGAAGGAATCCACATTCTCACAGTCTTTAGTAGAGATGATCAATCTGCCATGGGAGTTTTATGGAGGCTGGAAGCTTGGTTGACCTGATAAGTGAGTGCAATGTAATGGGGAGCCCATGTGGCTAAGCTTCTAAATTCATCCACTAAAGATAAGTGCGGTTGGGGTAAAACCTACGTGGAATCCAAGAGAATATAGTCTATCACAGCCCTAGAGAATGTACGTTGTGTTTGATTGTGCTTGTTAAAGTGTCTTCAAAGAAAAATTCAAACAAAACATTACACATTGAAAAAAATACAGAAACTGTTACTCAAAATACATCATTTGGAAAAAATTGTCCTCTGACCAAAAACCAGAAAAATCAAGTAAACTGGAGACAAACTATTGCATTCCCTATTCAATTCTTCCACTGTGTTTTGTAGCACTTTCACCAATTTTTCCATTGCATCCACCTTCTATTACGGTGCATCCACCTCATTTTCCAATGCATTGACCTAAAAAATTGGTGCATCTGAGCTATTTTGTGGCACATTCATCTAATTTTGTGGCGCATCCCAACCATTCTATGGTGCATCTGAGCTTTTCTATGGTGCTTCTTCCTTACAGCGCTTCCACCTACTACAATGGTGCATCCACCAAAATCCAAAAATAGAGAACTGAATATAATTCTCATCTGTCATTTTTGAAACCAGAATTCAAACATCTTTCCAGTCCAAAGTCATTCTTCAGTGTTGACAAAATTTTAAACATGATCTTTATCCAATGACTTCATGAAAGGTTAAAATCTGAAAACCAAAACCCATAGCTCTTAGTCCAAAGGATCGTCAAAAGCGTCTTGCAACACTTTATGACTTTAGGGACAGATTGCTCTTTAATTTTTATAGAAAAGCTTCAAAGAACAACCCCAACTTGTATTCATTTTATTACTGCCAAAATCCAAGACTTTTTCAAAGATTTGAACATCTTGTATAGGAAAGAAAGCTTATCCCCATTTCACAATTGGAGCCAAAATTGTAGAATCTTCTCAAGTTCAAAATTATTCCTTAAGTTTCTTTGAATCCAAACTCATAAAAATTGACTTATCCAAGTAAAACACTTTACCTAAACTTTGATCAAACATCTAAAAGTTTCTATCATCATCAACACCCAAATTTGATCATCAAGTTGAGTTTCCCCATCAAGGTTTATTATCCTTCATCTTGAGACAATACACTTTGTATCAAATTTCATCACCTTGGTTACATCAATAGAATTCATCATTCTATTCGACCTAGGTATTTCCTTGGCACTCTCAAATAATGGTCAAAATTTAGTAAACCCTAGTCACTTGTATGCTCATTTTAACAAGGTCCCAAAAACAAAAACTTAAGGACAAACAAATTGAACATCCAAATACTATGGTTGAACTAGAAGAAAATCCTTTTCGTAAGATTTCTCAAAATGAAACAGATGAGATAATAGAAGAAGAAATTGAAAAAGCCAATCAAGACCCAAAATTCCATAAATTCCTAGAAACATTCTTTGAAAAGGATGGGGAGAAATACCTTTTGATGTTAGCAAACCAAGGGGTTAAGTTACCAAATGACTTTGATGTTAATAAATTGAAGAGAATCCCAAAGAAAACTGAAACTGAAATGCCTACTGCAGATCAAACGACTACCTTGAAAAATCAGATGCAAAACCTTCAACAACAACTCCAATATATGCATGTAGGGACTCTGAAATGATACCTATTGTGAGATATTTGTCCCTATCCCTTTGATAGAAGGTTAAACATGATACCATTTCCCATAAATTGTGACTTACCAAAATATGACAAATACAATGGGAAGTCTAATCCAATAGATCATGTGCGAGAGTTTTGAACCATGAGTCTCGAGTTCGCTCATGAGGAAACATACTTAATGAGACTCTTTTGTTGTAGTCTAGGGGGCCATTATATGGAATGGTTGTCGAAGTTGCAACCAAGCATAAAATGCTTCGAAGAACTAGTTAACAAATTCATCATACAATATTCCTATAACATTGCACATGAGATAACCATGAAGGATCTTTGTAATACCAAATAGAAACAAGGAGAATATTTTCTCGCATTCCTACAAAGGTGGAGAAGGTTATTCACTCGTTACGCTCGTCCCATACCCAAATAAGAAAAGGTGGAAATTTTTATCAATAACCTTAATAGTGAAATGAGCTATAGACTGCAATTACAACATCCTCCTAGCTTTGAGAAGATGGTATAAAACAGTGTCAAAATCGAAGAATCCTTAGTCAAAAGAGGGGTATTGAAAGTTCACAATGAAGGATCAAACAATGTTAGTTCCTCTAACCATCATAACAATGAAAACCCCAAATTTTGGACAAGGAACAAAAATGCCAACGATGGTACCACCGAAACACATAATGCTAAACTAGTCTTTAACTTATCGAGAACCACAACCAAGATGGATCAAAATATCAGTCAAGGCACTAATCAAAATTTCAACTCGTCCAATAATCAAAAAGACCTAGACAATCAAAGTTACACCCCATCAAAACCTCCACTGTATCAAACACAATCAAACCACAGAAAATTCACCCCTTTGGGTCAATCACACGAAACTGCATTGAGGGAACTTCTTGAAAATAACCTCATAACACTACCTAATACTCGAGGCTTTGAACCTAAAGTAAAATCATCATCGTGGAAAAATTCCTATTACTATGAATTTCATCATTGCAAAGGTCACCAAATGAATAGCTGCATGCAATTGAAACATAAAATACAAGACTTGATAGATAGAAAAATCATACAAATAGAGGGACTCCAAACAAACGCCGATCATGGAGCATTCAAAAATCCCTTAGCGAACTATGAAAAAGGGGAATCCTCTATGACGAATAGCAAGGAAAAGAATGTAAACTATGTCCATGATACTGTCATAAACCATATCTCAACAGCAGAAAATCAAATGAACACCATTGAAACCAATGATCGCCATAACATTACTGCAAATGATAATCTGATCTATGACATTCTAATCGAACAAGAAAAAAAGTTGTTATCCTTGAAAATCAAATCAATGACACCAAACTAGACATGAATGCAAATGATACTCAAATCAATGTTATTAAAATCAATGGGAAACAAGATAGCGTACCAGTAAATGCAACCACAAGAGCATAGGCCAAATATGTCTTAAAAGGAAGTTCATCTAAAACACATGTAGCCTTGTCCAATCAATACAACATAATGGACTAGTTACAAAATATCCCTACACAAATATCAATATTGGAATTGCTCAAGATTTCACCCACCCACAAAGAGATTTTGGAAAAATCCCTAGTAGATAGAACAGTGCCAACGAATCTAGAAGTTTGTAAATTCAAAACCATGGTGGGACATTTAACCGCGCCACACTACCTATCCTTTTCCAAAAATTATGACGCATCCATTTCTCATCCCCAAAATGTTGCTCTTCATATCAAAGTCCTAATTCATAAACATCTAGTCAAACACATCCTAATAGATGGAGGAGCCGGCCTGAATATATGTACTTTAAAGCTTGTCTGTGCCTTAGGATTTTCTGAGAATGCAATTGATTCAAAGAAAAATATTACAATAAAAGCATATGATGGTGAGGAAAGAGCTTCACAGGGATTAATTTTCCTACCTATTCCAGTGGGACCAATCTAGAAAGATGTAATCTACCAATTCTAAGACAAGGATCTAACCTACAACATACTATTGGGTCGACCATGGATTCATGAAATGCAAGCGGTCCCTTCAACATACCACCAATGTCTAAAATTTCCTTGTGGTGGCTAGGAAATTACCATTTTGGTTGATTCAAATAGTTACCAGTATTGCAATACACTAAAATTTGTCCAAGATATCTTTGTGCCTCATAATAGAGAAGCTTCCAATCCCACTACTTCCAATGATCAGAGCCATTCAAGTTCCTCATCCAAACCGTTGGTCATCTCCACAAATCATGAAATTCAATCCAATTCCACATCTAAATAGTTTGAGAAGAAATAAGAAGTTGCTTCCTCCACTTCCTCAAATCATGAAGCCCAATTGAATGCCTTGTCAAAACAATTTGAGGAAAAAGTTCAAGTCAAGGATAAAGGTGTTGGTGAATACTTCTTTGAACGGTCTCTATGTCTTTCACAATATTCTTCTCCAAAATTCTATGGAAAACTCTCCACATCCAAAAAACCGACATCTCAACCAATGACCAAATTTGATGGTCAATTTATAAAAGAAAGCACCAGATTTGATGAAGCAGAAGACAAAGACATTCTAAACTGGCTTTATAAAGACAAAGAAGAATCCCAAGCAACAACTGCAAATGTACAAACAACACAATATGGAAAAGGTTTCACTATCTTGGAAAAGATGGGATATGAGGGAAAAGGTCCTATGGGTAAAAGAAAAGAGGGAATTGTAGAACCAATTCAACCACTTTTAATTAATCCAAAAGATAAGACTAGTCTGGGCTATAAAGAGGACACAAAAGAAAATTTGGTTGAAAGAATCTTACAGTTACAAGCCAGTGATGAGCATGAGACTGATTCCAATGAATATGAGTGGGATTCACTATCAGACGAGTCCTTTCATGACAAGACATTGATGTAGTACAAAAATATGCACCCCTACTCGAAGAAGGACAAGGGTCAGGTTCTAGACCATTTGAATTTCGATTGCAACACCTTGATGATTCCAGTGAAAATGATTCAACTCGGAGTGAAAGAGATAATTCGAAGGAGAGTTACCTTCTAGACCTTGATTTTTCTATTAGAAAAATTGAAGACATCGCTATCCAAACTCTTACCATTTTTTACCTTAACCTATCGAGTGACTGCTTACCCTTAGTACATCCTAAGCTCATAGATTGGGACTGAACAGAGCCCTTTGACATCCCTACATTTTTAAACGATGACACCATCATCAATTTCCTCTGTGCAAAAAATACTGAAACAGATTCCACCAATGAACATCATAGCAAGGCTATATGAATGTTAGGAAATACATCATCAAAATGGTGATATCATCAAGAGTCAATGTATACATCATGATATAACATAAAATGTCGAAACTATGTGGCACTGCCCCCAAACGTTGCTGGCATCACTGAACCTGTACCCCTTGCTACACTTGAGGGACCTACACCTGGATCCCTTTGATCCCCTAGCAATGGTTGTGTCACACCCATGCTCACTATCCGAGACTAGGATCTGCTAATCCGAGATTGGGTGAAGCTCTCTCACTGCTCAGGAGGGACCAACTCATGATATTGATCTCTGTAAAATTGAGCCTCCTTAGAAGACCATGTCTCTCAATAATATCTTTGTCGACCCATGACAACTGTGGGATTAGCTCCCAAGTCTGCGGGATTCACTCTCGAGACTGAAGATTATCTAAATCTGTCTCCTATCATTTTTCAAATATTGCAAATCAGCATATCAATCAAGTCAAATCATCAAATCAATCAAACATCAAAAATCAATCAACCTATCAATCCTAATGAGATTTTCATCAAATCTTGTCAGCATTTTGTTTTGATTCTCACCTATCATGATGAAAAAATGACATCATCATTAGTATATCTCTCCTATCATGAGGTCACTAAATCATCTCCTCTATCATCAACACTTAATCATTGGCTGAACGCAATCAAACATCACAAAATTCAAGGAGAAAAATCACTAAATGTTCAATCTGTCATGGAAGCACCAAAAGTGGTAGAAACACCATTATGTGACGCAGAAGCGCCATTTTAACCAATGCGCTGAAAAATTCCCCTAATGCGCCGAAGAACCAATCTAATACGACATTTCATGAAAGCCCTGGAGAATTCCTCCCAAGCGTCGGAGACTCTAGCGGGAGCACCATTTTATTGGAAGCGCCGGAAGCACCGGAGAATCTCTCTGATGTGCTGAACCTTTGGGAAGAAATTCCATTACCTAGATTTGACCTATGGACGGCTTAAAAGTGCCATTTCAGACTATCAAAGCACCAAAATTCAATGTGCTAGAACATACCTCCTAAGCGTTGGACAATCTCTCTGAAGCGCTAAAACAGTTGGCGAAAGCGCCAAAAAAAACCTAACTGAAGCACCATGAAAAACTTCGCAAGCGCCGAAATAATTTTGAAATTTAAAACTCGAATGGAAACACGTGAAAAATGTGTTTCAAAATCACAAGAAAGATTTCAAAATTCTTACCAAAGGTTTGTATCCCACTGGTCGATTATGTTGTCGTACCCGCTCGAATCGATGAAGCTGTAGAGGGATCACCATCTTGCACAAAATTTCAACAATGTTCTCTCACTTCAACAAATTTCAAATCACAATATGCACAAATGAACTCTTTCTCACTTTTTACCTCTTAATAAAGGTAATTAAAGGGGTAATTTGGTGGCATTATTTTAATTTCTTTTCAGGGGCAGTTTAAAATCTTTCATATTGGGAGATAAATCGATGGGATATTATCAAATTGGGATTTTATCATCATCATCATCGTAACTCAATTGAAATTTTCAAAAATCATCAAAAATATTTTATTATCACAAATTTCTCAATTTTTCTCCCGAGGGCATACAGTCATAATTTCCTGAAAATCATTGTCCAAGGCATTGTTAAAAAATTTAGCAGCACTGGTAAACTTTTCTTTGAAGTAATGCGTAAACACATCACTTCAAAGAGGGGAAAAATATATACACCAAAAATTGGTCTAGAAAATATTAATTAAATATTGATTATTTAATTAATGAAATCTTTATTCTTCTACTATATAAATAAATTTACATAGTTCCTATTTTCTTAATTCCTCTATTCTAATTCACCCTCTTCATGATTTAATTGAAAAAAACAAATCTAAATAATTTTTTTTATTTTAATTGATTCCTTTCTCATTAAATTTGAATTTCATCACATTTCTACATATTCTTCTAACTACCTTCCACCTCACCCTCCAACTCACCATGTGTCACATGAAAATAATTATTCTTATTTTCTAAAATGGATATTTGTTCTCAACAATTTTAACCACCTCCAAGACACATGGCTCCTTCATTCAAATTATTCTTTCTTACACTTGGCAAGATGGTTTTACTAAAGGGAACAATTGTCTTGTTTTCTCCATCCTTCTCATTCTTCACCATCGATTTCTCCAAATCAATTTTGAATCGTTCATGGCTGCCAACTCACCAAATGCCTTGGTAAAATCTATAAATTGAGGCCCATTTATAGCTTTTTCGTAAGGAGCATTTTCATAACATCACTCTGTAGGAATTCATTCAAGTCTTTGAGAGTTTAGTTTGCATTTTTAATTCAGCATTTTAGAATAGCTTAGCAACTAGTTTAGAATCATGGCTCCTTTAGATGTTTCTTAGTTTAGTTCAGCATTTAAGATCATATACATTTCATTTCCATTAGCTTAATTATGCATTGTATCATTTTCACATCACTTTATACACAGCAGTTCATCCATCATGTCATTTCATCATTTCACTCAGCTAAATCATTCAACCATGTAGATGTAGATTTAGATTGTGCATTGTAGTTAAATAGGCTACTCATTTCTTCAATGACATCCAGGTGATTTGTGCACAAATTAGATCTGAGAGCATAATTACTAGGACACTTAAGATTAGAGGAAGATGGGATGTTTTTAAGGAACTATGTTACCAAATTGTATTTTGATTTAAGTTAGATTTCCTTACTGTAATACTTTCCATCTAATTGTGTGTTATTAGTTTGATATAATTTGCATAATTTTACACACATACACTTTGGCACCCACCGTGGGGCCTAGCCCCTATTATTTTGATATTTTCTGGGAAGTGTGTTTTACAGGTTCTAACATAAGTTTTTCTGACGCAACCATATAATTCTCTAGCACTTCTGAAAGATTCTCTGGCACATCAACCAAGTATTCTGGTGCAATGAAAGTTTTTTTCAGCACATCTAAGCCATTATGTGGCGCATCAGGGAGTTTTTGTGGCACTTTTACCAATTTCTGTGGTGCTTTTCATTGATTCTATAGTGCTTCTGTCTTTTTGGCATTTTTGATGACTGTAATGGCATTTTTATTTACCTCTGTAAAATTTTCTCGAGAATGAAAACTAATGTTTGTTTTTCTATTGTGCAGATTTCATGAAATGTTGTCAAAGACTTTGTTGAAACCCATGAATGCTTGTCAAAGAAAATATATGATAAACTACTGATAAATCTGATGCAGGGGTTGGACTTTTATGTATTTCTTTCTTGTTTAAATTAGGAACATAGACTAATTAACAAGGAAAGAACACCATGTTTGTTGTGTGTGTGAATGGTAGGCATATGCTCTCCCCTTTACTGGGTGACCAAAAAGCTAGACCCATTCCTTTTCATTATTTGTGGTGTGTTTTGAATGGTAGGAATATACTCTCCTCTTAACTGGGTGACCAAAAATCCAAACCCGTTCTTGTTATTCTGCGAGTGTGAGTAGGGTACACAGCATGGGTTCTCTCTTTATTCATGCGTAATAAAGATTGATCGAACTATGGGTATATTCTCTCACTTTTTTTTATCTTAGTGGGCATGCTGTGTGGGAAAAGTACTCACCCAAGGGAATGACCCAACTAGTAACATGCTAAAGCCAAGTGCATTTCCAGCTGGTAGATAAGTGATGATATTGGAACAAAGGTTAATATCACGCAGTTGGTTCTGATGAGAAGGGAAGCAATGGTCTCTCACCGCATGGATCAATCCCTACAAATGGAAAGTCCTTACTAAAACCCTTGTTGTAGATTGGCCAAAACCTTTATCTATTATCTTGGTACAACAACGGTCGTTGTGAAGGCATCCACATTCTTGCAATCTTTAGTAGAGATGATTAGCCTACCATGGGAGTTTTATGGAGGAAAGAAGCTTGGTTGACTTGAGAAGTGAGTGTAATGTAAGGGGGAGCCCGTGTGGCCAAGCTTCTAAATTCATCTGCTAAAGATAAGTGTGGTTGGGGTAAAACTCATGTGGAATCCAAGAGAATATAGTCTATCACAGCCCTAGGGAATGTACGTTGTGATTGATTGTACTTGTTAAAGTGTCTTCAAAGAAAAATTCAAACCAAACCTTACACACTGAAAAAAGTACAAAAACTATGATTCAGAATACATCATTTGAAACAAATCATTCTCTCACCAAAAACCAGAAAAATCATGTAAACTAGAAACAAACTGTTACATTCCATGTTCAAGGCTTCCATTGTGTTTTGTAGCGCTTGCATCTGAGCTTTTTTGTGGTGCTTTTTCCTTTCAGTACTTCCACCTACTGTAATAGCGCATCCACCAAAATCCAAAAATAGAGAACTAAATATAATCCCCATCTGTCATTTTTGAAACCATAATTCAAACATCTTTCCACTCCAGAGTCATTCTTTAGCTTTGAAAAGAGTTTGAACATGATTTTATCTAATGAATTCATGAAAGGTTAAAATCTGAAAACCAAAACCCATAGGTCTTAGTCCAAAGGATTGTCAAAAGCGTCTTGCAACACTACGACTTTAGGGACAGATTGCTCTTCAATTTTTATAGAAAAGCTTCAAAGAACCACTCCAACTTGTATTCGTTTTATTAATGCCAAAATCCAAGAATTTTTCAAAGGTTCGAACATCTTGTCTAGGAAAGAAAGTTTATCCCCATTTCACAATTGGAGCAAAAATTGTAGGATCTTCTCAAGTTCAAAATTATTCCTCAAGTTTCTTCGAATCTAAACTTGTTAAAATTGACTTATCCAAGTGAAAAAATTTACCTAAACTTTGATCAAACATCTAAAAGTTCCCATCATCATCAACACCCAAATTTGATCATCAAGTTGAGTTTCCCCATCAAGGTTTATTATTCTTCATCTTAAGACAATACATTTTGTATCAAATTTCATCACCTTGGTTACATCAATAGAATTCATCATTTTATTCAACCTAGGTATTTCCTTAGCACTCTCAAATAACGGCCAACAATGGTACCACCAAAACACATAATGCTAAACCAATCTTTAACTTATCGGGAACCACAACCAAGACGGATCAAAATATCAATCAAGGCACTAATCAAAATGTCAACTCGTCCAATAATCAAAATGGCCAAAATCAAAGTAACACCCCATCGAAACCTCCACCGTATCAAACATAATCAAACCATAGAAAATTCACCCCTTTGGGTCAATCACATGAATCTGCATTAAGGGAACTTTTTGAAAATAACCTCATAACACTACCTGACACTCGAGGCTTTGAACCTAAAGTAAAATCGTCATGGTGGAATGATTCCTATTACTATGAATTTCATTGATGCAAAGGTCACCAAATGAATAGCTGCATGCAATTAAAACATAAAATACAAGACTTGATAGATAGCAAAATCATACGAATAGAGGGACTCCAAACAAATGCAGATCATGGAGCATTCAAAAATCCCTTACCGAACTATGAAAAAGGGGAATCCTCTACGACGAATAGAAAGGAAAAGAATGTAAACTATGTCCATGATACTGTCATAAACCATATCTCAGCAGCAGAAAATCAAATGAACACCATTGAAACCAATGATCGCCAAAACATTACTACAAACGATAATTTGATCTATGGCGTTCCAATCGAACAAGAAAAAAATGTTGTTATCCCTTAAAATAAAATCAATGACACCAAACCAGACATGAATGAAAATGATACTCAAATAAATGTCATTAAAATCAATGGGAAACAAGACAGTGTACCAGTAAATGCAACCACAAGAGCACAAGTCAAATATGTCTTAAAAGGAAGTTCATCTAAAACACATGTAGCCTTGTCCAATCAATACAACATAGTGGACCAGTTACAAAAGATCCCTACACAAATATCAATATTGGAATTGCTCAAGATTTCACCCGCCCACAAAGATATTTTGGAAAAATCCCTAGTAGACAGAACAGTGCCAACGAATATGGAAGTTTGTAAATTCAAAACCATGGTGGGACATTTAACCACACCACATTGCCTATCCTTTTCCAAAAATGATGAGGCATCCATTTCTCATCCCCACAATGCTGCTCTTCATATCGAAGTCCTAATTCATAAACATCATGTCAAACACGTCCTAATAGATGGAGGAGCTGGCCTAAATATATGTATTTTAAAGCTTGTATGTGCCTTAGGATTTTTCGAGAAAGCAATTGATTCAAAGAAAAGATTAAAATAAAAGCATATGATGATGAGGAAAGAGCTTCACAGGGATGAATTGTCCTACTTATTCAAGTGGGAGCAATCCAAAAAGATGTAATCTGCCAATTCTTAGACAAGGATCTAACCTATAACATACAATTGGGTCGACCATGGATTCATGAAATGCAAGTGATCTCTTCAACATACCACCAATGTCTAAAATTTCCTTGTGGTGGCCAGGAAATTACCATTTCAGTTGATTCAAATAGTCCCTAGTATTGCAATACACTGAAATTTTTCCAAGATATGTTTGAGCCTCATAATAGAGAAGCTTCCACTCCCACTACTTCCAATGATCAAAGCCAATCAAGTTCCTTATCCAGACTGTTGGTCATCTCCTCAAATCATGAAATTCAATCGAGTTCCACATCTAAACAGTCTGAGAAGAAAGAAGAAGTTGCTTCCTCCACTTCCTCAAATCATGAAGCCCAATTGAATGCCTTGTCAAAAAAAATTAAGGAAAAAGTTCAAGTCAAGGACAAAGGTGTTGGTGAACACTTCTTTGAATGGTCTCTATGTCTTTCCCAATTTTCTTCTCCAAAATTCTATGGACAACCATCCACATCCACACAACTGAAATCTCAACCAATTACCAAATTTGATGGTCGTTTTATAAAAGAAAGCACCAGATTTGATGAAGCAAAAGACAAAGACATTCTAAACTGGCTTTATAAAGATGAAGAAAAATCCCAAGCAGCAACTGCAAATGTAAAAACAACACAATATGGAAAAAAAATTACTATCTTGGAAAAGATGGGATATGAGGGAAAAGGTCTTGTGGATAAAAGAAAAGAAGGAATTGTAGAACCAATTCAACCACTTTTAATTAATCCAAAAGATAAGACTAGTCTAGGCTATAAAGAGGACACAAAAGAAAAGGTGGTTGAAAGAATCCTATAGTTACAAGCATGTGATGAGCATGAGACTAATTCCAATGAATATGAGTGGGATTCACTATCAGAAGAGTCCTTTCATGACAAGGACATTGATGTAGTACACAAATATGCACCCGTACTCAAAGAAGGACAAGGGTCAGGTTCTAGACCATTTGAATTTGGATCGTAACACCTTGATGATTCCAGTGAAAATGATTCACACTAGTAGAATTTTGCAAATAAATGACTATGTGACTAAAAATTTTAGTCACGTGACTAACACTAGTAGTATTTTGAAAATAAATGACTAATTTGCTCATTTATAAGTGACTAATTTGGTCATCGGGTAAAATCACAACTAAATGACTAATATTAGACAAATAAAAATGACTAAATAAATAACTAAATAAATGTGCTCATTATTAAAATATTGGCCATAATTTTCATTTTAATAAACATAATCTAAAACCTTCATCAAGACCTTATTTTCAATCGAAGCCCGCCATAATTAATAATAAAATATTACAAATAAAATTACTAATAAATATTTTTTGTGGAATAAATATTTTATTTTGTGGTGTCATCGTATGAACACCAAAGTTTCTTCTAAATTGACGAAAAACCACCAAATTATAAAAATTAACGAAAACCATAAGAGAACCTAAAAAAATAAAACCCAAAAACCTTGAAAAATAAAAAAAAAAGCAAAAAGAGGAGAAAAAACAAAAAATAAGGATAAACAACCAGATAATCTAAGATGAAAAAGGACCAATTTTTTTTTATAAGCATAATTTTCATTTTAATAAGCATACTCTAAAACCTCCATGAAGACCTTATTTTCAATGTAGCCCGCCAAAATGGAGCAGTGAGTCAAAACCTGTAGCCCGCCTAAATGGAGAAGTAAAGCACACCTGATTTTGTATTGCAACCTCTGCCCATTTTTCCACATCGGACACTATTTGTGCAGAATCTTGTGGTAAGTCACTTTCCATGGTTTCAGTTAATTTTACTTTTCAAATTTGTATGCGGTCAGGCCATATGATCCATATGATCCATTTTACTAGCTTCTTGTTGACTAACAGTGATTATCTTCTTTTTTAGGCTAATTATGGAAAAGCAGAACCATCTTGTGTTGCAAAAGTTAAGGATTTATATAGAGAACTTGGAATCGAGGTATGTTTATTCTTTTCTTTTCCATTATGAGATGTTAAAAGTGATCTTTTCTTTTCGAAGTTTCCACTATCAAATTGCATAGTTCACAGGAGAACTTACTTTTATCTATAAAAATGATATTAAGGGACATGTAGATTAAGTTGTCTATACAAATTTTAGAATTTGAACTCTTAAAATTAGCTTCCACTTTATGAGGGGGCATGCAAATCACTTTTGAAGTTGAGTGTAAAAAATAGAGTAGCACGTAAAGAAAAAGGATGCACAATAATAAACTGAAAAGTGGATCTTCTTATATCAACCATGTAGAGTACAATGAAAGGAGTGCAAGGATGGTAGGGGTTTAACATTTATAGTGCAGTAGAATAGTAGTTCAGTTGTACAGTAGATGTCATCCTACTTTTTTTGAGAACTCTTACTGAATTCCCAAAAATAGGATTTCCCAAATGACGCCAACAACAAGAGTTGATTCATAGGCCCTATGAAAATATCTAACTTTTTGGCTCCCCTTTGATACTTTTTTCTGCATACTTACAGATTACATCTCCATGATTAATATGGATTGGAAGGGTTGAAAGGGCACATGTTAGTCTTTTCCATTTATTGACAATAAAGAGTTTGAAGTGATTGAAAGAATCAAATGTAGCTCTTTACTCTAAATGCTTTATTCTCATTCAGTTATTAATATATCCAGATATAAACCATGATGACTTAAATCAGAACTAGAAGAAATGTCATGAAAACTACAAGAAGAGATCAGTGATTAGATGAGTCATGGAAATGAAACCAACACCATAAGCCACAACAAACAAAATATGCAATGTAAATGAGAATACAGGCCTTCAAAGGAGTTTTCATGGATAACGATTATCCTCCCTTAGATATCTTGTGAGAATTCCTAAAAGCTCTTCATTTATCCACAATATCGACATGCTATGAGCTCTGATACAAATATTATGCATAGTTCTTCCCAATTTATTCAATTTGGTGCTATTATTTTTATCCTATGATTCATGCTTCAAACCAACCCCTCTCATTAGTATTTTTCTTCTAGAACTATCTAGAAGAGGGTAATCAAAATCGGTACTGGAATATCTGAGAGTCAAAGATCCTTTCCCTCAAACTGAAGCTTTGTTCTCGACAAACCAGAGCTGAGATGAGCCGAGAACTAGTGGAAGGGAAGTTGAATGAAAACTGAGAGCAACTAAAACCCTTCCTAAGAAAAGTTCCCTTTCTACTATAACTGTCGGTCCTAGAGTCTCCTTGTTCATTTTTTCTGGCATCTCCTCATTTTTCATTTCTTGATAGAGAGCTTCTGAAAGATGTGCAAGATGTTCTTCAATCTCAACAATCAATGTTGAGATAAAATGGAAGCATTGATCTTGCAAATAAGGTGCTAAATCATTTATCCTTGAAGGAGATTTGTGTGCATGAAGAAAACTTAGGAGGTCTTCTAGAATATTCTTGGACCCCTCATCTATGGTATCTTTTATTTGACTAACCTCAATTCAAAAATAAGCATTAAGGTGACCAGACTAGTCTTCATCATTTTTCATCATAAATCTAAAACTCAACCCATGTAAATTGATACTTTTTAGGTCCCCTCTCTTGACAAGCCAGCCCTCACTAGTAGTTAATTTGTGCAAATTGGTTTCAACATCTTTGTAACTTTCTAGAGATGTAACTATGGCTTCAAGGAATTTACCAACCTTAACTCTCTCACGTAGATCTACAAATCCATCAGCTATTATTTGTTTCATCCTACTAACAAACAAGCTTTCAAAAAGTTCATCCCACAAACTCTTTGAGTGCTTCAAAACAATCTCACACATGCATTGACATAGAAACTCAACATTTGAGACAAAAAATATTTTTAGACACTCCAAGCTCCCTTCAAATGCATCCAAACTGTCCAATGTTTCTCTGATCAATGTCTCATTCTCTGCAAGTTCCTTTCCACTTTTCACAAGATCAAGCAAATACTTTCCCCCAAGCCTATCTATAGAGAGAATATCATCTGCACATGTCTTAAGCCATGCTAAGCAAGACTCTGATATAAATTCCCTTGGAAAAATAATCATGGTAGCTTGTAGCTTCTCTCTATGAGATTTCCACAACTGCACGTCATTGTCTAGGTTTGGAATCCCACCAAAAAACTGTGATTCAGGTGGCACTACCAACACAGTCTTATAAAAAAGAGGCAAATCAATTAGAACCTCCAAGAAGAGTTCCCCAGCCTAACATAGTGTTACTTGTATGACTCTTACCACATTACAGAAAATGGAACTGACTGCCCCCACCTTATCGGTCTACCGGTTAGATGTGTCTTCTAGTTCCAGCGATGCATCTATGGTTCTATTTTTCATCGGCATGAGGATCTTCTATCGACGGGACGAGGTCTCATGTTCCCAAGATGATCTGATGGGGATGTCACCCTTGACATCCCCATCAGACCATCGCGAGAACAAGAGACCACATCCCGCCAATAGAAGATCCTCACGTCAATGAAAAAACTGAACCGTCGATGCTTCGTTGGAACCAAAAGACACATCCAGCTGAAGAACCCTTGGTGTGTGAATTATTCTAGCCATTTCTGTTAGAATGAAGTAGATGGAGTTCAGGGGTTTTGTTTCAGATGATATGGAAAAAAAATTTGGAACCAAATAGAGTTGAATGGGTGTTTCAAACTCAATCAAATCTTGTTTAAAACAACCCAACATGAAGACAAGTGTACTTAGAAGATTCGGATTTCTTTTTTCATCATCATGATTTGGTTTTCAACATCTTTGTAACTTTCCAGAGATGTAACTATGGCTTCAAGGCATTTATGAACCTTAATTGTAGTTGACATCCACCCTCGTGCTCTTGTTTCAATTCAGTTTCTTCCCAACCCTACAAATCACAGACTAATAAATGGTAAGCCTTGAAATCATGGAACAAAAAACTACAAGAGATAGAGCAAGAATACAACATTAAAATCGTGACTTGAAATAGTAAAAGAAAAGAAGCAGCAGGCATTTTGATATACAATCAGAAAAGGGCATTTTATGAGGCTGCCTTAAGGAATCAAATTAAAATTAAATAGAATCATGCTTCAAATTCCATTTAAATATTCAGTTGTACAGTAGATGTCATCCTACTTTTTTTGAGAACTCTTACTGAATTCCCAAAAATAGGAGTTCCAAAATGACACCAATAGATATTATAATAGAAAAAAAATAGCAATATTTTCATACAAAAAACAACAAGAGATGATTCATAAGCCCTATGAAAATCTCTAACATTTTTGCCCCCCTTTGATACTTTTCTGCATACTTACAGATTACATCTCCATGATTAATATGGACTGGAAGGGT
The DNA here is from genome assembly GCA_007258455.2 of Sequoia sempervirens. NCBI lineage: Eukaryota > Viridiplantae > Streptophyta > Pinopsida > Cupressales > Cupressaceae > Sequoia > Sequoia sempervirens. Next base: position 7,758 of record VDFB02142359.1, on the reverse strand, counting down.
TGAAAGGGCACATGTTAGTATTTTCCATTTATTAGGCAATAAAGAGTTTGAAGTGACTGAAAGAATCAAATGTAGCTCTTTAATCTAGATGCTTTATTCTCATTCGGTTATTAATATATCCAGATATAAACCATGATGACTTAAATCAGAACTAGAAGAAATGTCATGAAAACTGCAAGAAGAGATCATTGATTACATGAGTCATGAAAATGAAACCAACTCCATAAGCCACAACAAACAAAATATGCAATGCAAATGAGAATACAGGCCTTCAAAGGAGTTTTCATGGATACGATTATCCTTCCTTAGATCTCTTGTGAGAATTCCTGAAAGCTCTTCAGTTATCCACAATATCCACATGCTATGAGCTTTGATACAAAGATTATGCATAGTTCTTCTCAATTTATTCAATTTGGTGCTATTATTTTTATCCTATGATTCAGGCTTCAAACCAACCCCTCTCATTAGTATTTTTCTTCTAGAACTATCTAGAAGAGGGTAATCAAAATCGGTATTGGAATATCTTAGAGTCGAAGATCCTTTCCCTCAAACTAAAGCTTTGTTCTCGACAAACCAGAGCTGAGATGAGCCAAGAACTAGTGGAAGGGAAGTTGAATGAAAACTGAGAGCAACTAAAAGCCTTCCTAAGAAAAGTGCCCTTTCCACTATAACTGTCGATCCTAGAGTCTCCTTGTTCATTTTTTTGGCATCTCCTCATTTTTCATTTCTTGATAGAGAGCTTCTGAAAGATGTGCAAGATGTTCTTCAATCTCAACAATCAATGTTGAGATAAAATGGAAGCATTACTCTTGCAAATAAGGTGCTAAATCATTTATCCTTGAAGGAGATTTGTGTGCATGAAGAAAACTTAGGAGGTCTTCCAGAATATTCTTGGACCCCTCATTTATGGTATCTTTTATTTGACTAACCTTAGTTCCAAAATGAGCGTTAAGGCAACCAAACCAATCTGCATCATTTGTCATCATAAATCTAAAACTCTACCCATGTAAATTGATACTTTGTAGGTCCCCTCTCTTGACAAGCTAGCCCTCACTAGTAGTTAATTTGTGCAAATTGGTTTCAACATCTTTGTAACTTTCTAGAGATGTAACTATGTCTTCAAGGAATTTACCAACCTTAACTCTCTCACGTAGATCTACAAATCCATCAGCTATTATTTGTTTCATCCTACTAACAAACAAGCTTTCAAAAAGTTCATCCCACAGACTCTTTGAGTGCTTCAAAACAATCTCACACATGCATTGGCATGGAAACTCAACATTTGAACCAAAATTTGTTCTTAGCCACTCCAAGCTCCCTTCAAATGCATCCAGATTGTCCAATGTTTCTCTGATCAATGTCTAATTCTCTACAAGTTCCTTTCCACCTTTCACAAGATCAAGCAAATACTTTCCCCCAAGCCCATTTGTAGAGAGAATATCATCTGCACATGTCTCAAGCCACACTAAGACTTTGATATAAATTCGCTCAGTAAAATCATCATGGTAGCTTGTAGCTTCTCTCTATGAGATTTCCACAACTGCACCTCATTGTTTGGGTTTGGAATCCCACCAAACAACTGTGATCCAGGTGGCACTGCCAACACAGTATTATAAAAAAGAGGCAAATCATTTAGAACCTCCAAGAAGAGTTCCCCAGCCTGACATAGTGTTACCTGTATGACTCTTATCACATTACAGAAAATGGAACTGACTGCCCCCACCTTATTTTGCATAAGCTTTATCTAGTACAATGTTCTCCCACCTGTTATGTGGTTGGCTAAATCCTTTTCCAAAGCATTGATTCCTTGCCCCCATTGGATTTTTAATTCTTTGCTACCTTGGTTGAGTTCTTGAGTTGTGTTACTAGAAAATTGGTTCATCAAATTTATGTGAAGGCCAAGAACTTTGCCTATGCCTTCACCTTTCTATTATATTCTTTCATTGACTTGTTATAGGTCGAGGTTATACTTCATTTAAGTGATTTGATCTTGTTTGTTTGATTATTGGATAATGGTACCATAATCTTGGTAGACTGGCATGGTGGGTTCAATATCCATATATTCATCTGCCAAAAGGGTCTCTATTGTTAGCATGGGCATCTCCAACATGGAGCCTGATAGCAATCAGGAGCACCATTCAACCTCACTTAGAAAAATTTCACAAAAAATAGGCTTCAATCTCTCAATTCCTTCAATCCTAAAGCACTGTAGACAAGATATAAAACCATTTTTGGATACCCTTTAATGACTTCTAAAACATATCTCAAATTCACCATAGGTTGTTTTGGAACAACCTGCAAATTACATTTTCTTTAAAGTTTCTAAAGCCTTTTCAATAGATCTAATTTGTGTATATCCTACAATTATTGTAGTCTATGAGACCACATTTCTTTGAGGCATTTTTTCGAACACGTCAAGTGCCTTTTATATGATCCCACATATAGCATACATGTTGGTGCAGGAGCACCTCAGGTTCTATTTTCAAATTTGAAGGCCATTGCATCTTAGTAGGTCATTTTAGCATTTGAGGAGGTCATTTTATGTTAATTAGGTCTTGTGAGACCATTCACTATGAATTAGGATGATTTTAGAGTCAATTGGGTAAAAGAGACAAAGTTGCAAAAAAGTTGTAAAATTGCAAACTATCAAAAGTTGTTGTAGGTCATTTTTGTCAAGTTTTGCATAATTGCTAAATATAGTGCAACATGACAAATTTTGCATGTCTGAGGAAAATAGATGCTCCTCCATCGAACAACAAATGTGCATTGATAAATTGAATATATACTTGATATACCAATTTAAATAATAATGAAATATTAAACTAGAGACAACCAGATAATTGAATATTTTCAACAAACAATTGATACCAATATACAACCACAGAATCAGAGATCCTTCATTGATTTCCTCAAAATTATATTTGCAACATAGTCTTTTGAAATGTAAACATTATGGAAGCTTTTTTTTTCTATCTATCCCTATTCTCCTACTATCATCTCCTATATCCTTCTTTTGGTCCTGGTCTCTCTTATATACACTAGAGGCAAGAAGCTTCAAACCAAAAGACATGACTCTTGATAACAAAACATGATTTTGAACTTAATTTAAGAAACTAACACAATCATAAACATGTGTACCAATCCGTTAATCTCTGAGTAAAATATTTTGGTCATCTAAGACCTGTTCAAAGTTTTTACTGTATGATAGGGTCCACATCATTACCACCGACCGATTCTGATTATTGCTCAGTTGTGCTCAGATTATCCACTACCCGATTTATAAGCAGATTGAAAGCTGAGAGGTGATCAATGTACCCCTGTTTTGCATGAGTGTTGGCATTGGATATGACCACCTTCATATCATACTCTATGTACATGAATTTCTCAAATTTTTTATGAGTATTCTGCAAGACCATATCCTCATTGTTGATCTCCTACAATGCAATTGTTAGAAACTTTGTAAATTTTTCTTTCCAATCATCCCTTTCTCAAATATTCTTTGTATCATCATGGAGTGCAGGGACCAAATTAAAAAAACTGAGGTCTTCTTCGATTCTTTCTTGATATTGGTTGTGGGATCTCACCAAGTCATTATATGTTTGCAGTGTTTGGTCTTTCAGGATCTATTTACCCAGAAGTTCCTTCTTTTTATTAATCATTCTTCCTTGTAACCAAACATTCTCCTCTAGTGTTGATTGTATTTGCTTAAATACACCCCAATAATCATCAGCTTGCTTTATCAGCTTATTGAATCTCTCTTTGATTATCTCGGACACATCATTGTACTTAATGATTTTCACCTCCTTTTCCAGTGTTTTACACTTTTCTTGGGCTTTCAAATGGGAGTTTTTCCAATAGGTTGCATTAGTTAATGCATCTAACACTCTCTTATCCTTTTCAAGCCATGGAGCGTACAATTCTAGAGAAAAATAGGAAGATGACTTCTCCATTTGATGTGATAACTACTTTTTCAATTTGTCATTCTCTTTGACCAATTTTTTAATTTGTGCTCTAGTGAATTTTGCCACATTGACATTCAACTATGTATTTCTAAGGGATTAGTGTTCGCAACTCTTTTGACCAAAAGGTGTCCAAATAATTGATTAGGATTTTCAATCACTGTCGACCTCTTCTCATGAGGGTATAGTGACCAAATAAGCAAGGCATCCTCATCTAGATTATATCTAGACCTTGAATATATCTTATCACTAGATTCCTCTGATAAGTTCATTGTTGTATCCCCTCTTTTTCTGAAAGTTTCAAACACAATTGCTAAGCTCATGTCCCATCCTAGTAGAAGTAGTACCCCAACCTCTTGAAGTAATTCTCTACCACTTTCAAGAGTTGTGGATTGCATTTCCCTGTCAACTTCCTTTTTCAATTCTTCTAGGGCATCAACTTCCTTTTCAAGAGTAATGTCTTGCTCCTTTTGTCTTATTTTCTTCCCCTTATACTCATAGATAAATGATTTGAACTTAGGATTTTTAACAAAATCATTATCAAAAATGAATTCATGACCAGCCTTGACCCTAATGTCATCAGATAACTCATCTAATGTTTCAAATTTTACAAGATCCTGAGGGGGCTCATATTGTGTAATCACAAGGGCCTTTATTTGTTCTTGAGGGGGCTCATATTGTGTAATCACAGGGGCCTTTATTTGTTCCACTGGTTGCTCCTCTCCATCACTCTCCTCATCACTTCCTTCATCTTCACTGTTGTCAATGGAGAAACATACATCAAGGGTGGGTTGTGGGGGTATGTGATCCAAAGGCTCCACATCCTCAGCCTGCATTCCTGTGTAACTTGTATGATATGTATCAAAAACGTATGAGGGTACATCTTTTACTATTTCATTCATATGAGCAATCAGCTGCTCAATCCTAGACAAGGGATCTTGTATATCAGCAAATGCTTCTCTATATGATGGGACATTCTTTCTCTTCCATTCCTCTGCAAGAACAACTTTATTATATGAAGCCATTCTCTCACCAATGGAAGCTTCATCTTGGTTCTTGATCACATCATCAAGTGCAAACCAATGCTCATACCCTAACAAATTCCGAGTTGATCTTGCTTGATGAATAAATCCCTCTGGATCAAATTTATTTCTTTCATACCCAAGAGGAAGGTTGTAATGAGCTAATTTAGCATCAATTTCTTCATATCCTTCAATGGCACATACTGTGAAATCTCTAAAACAAAGAGTGCTAGGCAAGAGTGATTGTATATTATGACTCTTGAGATGTTTAGTATCAGAACTTGCTAATTTTTGTACTATTTCCAAATAAGCAACTCTATTAGGAACCACTCGGGGTAGCAAATGTGGAACCCCTTCAAATCCATAAACCCTTATTACTATGCAATCAGAGAAGGCATACTAGTCTCTCCAATTATGGTTCAACTTGCCTCTCAGGATGTTTTCCTTTGGTCTCAAAAATCTTTGCACCTCGGGGGATAAATTGTGATCATATGAATAGCCTAGCAACTTCATTAGTGGTTTAACAAAATATTCTTCAAAATAAAAATAGTGAGACCTCTCACATCGACTATCCCATAGTGCAGTCCACATTTGTATAGGTTTAAAGTTTCCATCTTTATCTATGTCTTTGATTCTTAATTCTTTACCCCACACATTTCTAGCATGTCCCTCATATAAAAGTAAATGCATTAACAAGGAATAGTGTTTGAAATCTATGCAATCACTGTTGTTTTTTATTCTTTCAAGCCCTTGATTTAGGGCATTCACCAAATAGTTTGCATAGTCAAATGACCTAGCATCTTTGCTTTGTATATCAGCTGCTAGAACCATCGGTGCAATAGACATAAGTGGTGGAACCTCAATTCCCAAGACTTGACCAGCTGACTAGTAGGTATATTGGAAGTATTCTTCAAACAAATCTATATGAAATGGAGAGTTTTCATTGCTCGAAAATTTTCTGAGTTGACCTTGCTCATTCTTAGGTCTATGCAAAGCTAGCTTCCATCTCTTGTAACTAGTATCCATGCAATGGTATTCTGTCAAAAAGTCTCTAATGGTGAATGGAAAGTTCATGGGACCTTCTAACTGAAATACATTAGAGATCAGCTCTTGGGAGATAACAAGCATATCAGCCCCATTTGGTGATTGGATAGTTCTTTTCTTGGAATTATATTGATTGGCCAGAGCTTTCACCAATTCTACGTTGATGAACATGTTTGGCACCACAAGTCTTCCTAAGTTCAGTCTCCATGGGTTATAGACTGGTTGAAATCTGAATTGTTTTCTATAGTGATACACAAAAAGCTCATAGCCCCGGTGTGGCATCCAAACATCCCCAAGACCCCTATGTTTATCTAAAAATTTACTTGCTTGAACACTTCTTCTAGGCCTTGGCCCTGACCCCAAACACTAATTTATCAAGTCTTGGTTTAAATTCCTCTTTTCAATTTTTTATTTCTTTGCCTTAGGTTTTTCCACATTTTCTTCCATTGTAAACTCTGAAAAAATTCAACTTTCTAGCTAAGAGTGGAGTACTTACGTGAATTTTTGCTTCTCTTGGCTTCACTACGTGAGAGCTCTGAGTTCTATCCTTTCTACTTCTGCCCATAGCGTAGCCTTTTTGGTTTCTACAAATTGTATGATTAATTCATGGTGCAATTCACCTTTGTGTTGGCTCATTAATATACTACCTGCTTTAGTCTTGTCATCGGGGAGAGCATTTATGTTAAATATCTTGATGATGCTTTTGATGCCACATCAGCTAGTACTAATCATTCATCGCTATATCATTGGGACCTTGGTTCGTTTTCCACCGATGGCCACATTCTCAATCGATAAGTGTTTTTCTTTTGGTCTATCGATAAGACATCAAACAATGTTACCCCAATGCATCCTAGCTTCACCGGTAAGTGTTAGAATTTGATACCCCATGATTATATCGGGCTATTGGGGGAGCTTCATCATTCATTTTTCTGATGCACCAGAGTTGCGGCGATGGAAGGATATTACGCTGATGTAAGGATATGAATTTCCCCTATCAGGCTATTGGTGGGGTGGTGATGGGAGTTCCACCGATAGAGTATTGTTAGCCTGATGGTATCAAAGGACTTCAATGGATTTCATGAATGTGATTATTTGGGTATGTTGGTTACAAAAATGGATTTTTTACACGAACCTCAATAATTTTTCTAGATCATGAAATTGATTCTGGTGAGATTTTGTAAGTACTAGGAGATAAATGAATAGATGTTAATGCAAATATGTGGGATTATTATTTTTTTGTCCTAACACAGCTCTTTTGACATTTTTTTGTCTTATACTTATTATGTGATGCATGATCTTTATTTTTCTTTGTTATTTTGTGCATGATTGTTATTTTGACGTTTAATTCGTCGGCCTTTCGTTGCTATTTTTTCATCAAAAGGCCAACGACAAATTAAACGTCGAAATAACGGCGCAAATTCGTCAGTCGTCGGCATCATAAAATGACTCGAATGTTCATCGTAATATCGACGAAAAATTTGTATATCCACCGACGAATCACACCAGAATCTCATCGCCATTTTGATGAAATGGGCAAGGATTAGCATCGAAACAACACTAGAATTTCATCACAATTTTGACTAAATGGGAAAGGAGTAGCATCAAAACAACACCAGAAGTTTGTCATAATTTCGACGAAATGGGGAAGGAGTAGTGTTGAAACAACACCAGAAGTTTGTCACCATTTCAACAAAATGGCCAAGGAGTAGCGTTGAAACAACACTAGAATTTCA
>VDFB02142358.1:0-43622 GCA_007258455.2 Sequoia sempervirens | reverse complement strand
TATCTTTTGTAGTGTTCAATAAATTTATTTCTATCTCCTTTATCATACTTTCTACTTTGTTTCTTTTCTGGTTGTCTATGGAGATGGAAACACCAAAGTGGGGGTTTGACTAAGGAAAAACCCTATACAACCCCCAAATTTTTCCCTTCTTTCTTGTGTGTAGGTGAACATGTACGTGGAGCTCGCTGGCGAATTGGCACTTCAGTGAGTTAATATTCGTCACCCTAGGTTTTATCTATCTACTATATCATTTTTGTACTTACTTTTCATACTTTATCATTTTGTTTATTTCACAAAAGTTAGTTAGCTAGGTTGTTTAGTAGGTTTCTATCATTTCTTATTGTACTTTATGTTTTTTGGACATACAAATGCTAACACGCCAGAGAGACACTAGCACACTGTGCTGGCGTCCTCAGATAGAGAGCTATCTGAGGTCCAGTTTGGAATCTAGAGACCGACTCGTCTAGCCTCAAGTAGATTTTCAAGTCTATAAAGTGACATAAGCACTTCATAGTGCTCTTCATTCTTGGTCCTTACCCCAAAACATCCGTTAAAGTGAGGTAAGTTAGGGAAGCCCTCCACTCTCGACTCTCCATGACCTAGAGCCTTGGTGTGGTTGGACCCCCCCTCTTACATTTTTGGTGAACCCGATGTGAACCATTTTGGTTCCATTTAGCAGTGTTGAAGGATCCTTTCCTCTTGTTCTAGGAGCATTGTAGGTATGAGTGTTGTGAGGTGTTTAGCCTTACAACCGAACCTACGACCCCTAGTAGGCATAGTTGGAAGGTTCTGTAAGCACTGCAGAACGAAGCCTTAATTGGGTCACTATCTAATTTCAAAAATTTGGGGGGCTTTGTGAGAGTATTGTTTAGTGTATGTGATGGCCTCCTTGCATCTGCCTATCCACTCTATGCAATCTACAAGTAGTGCTCCTGGTATAACCTTCACCTCATAGGACCTACTGATGGGTTTTAATAGAGAGTCGTCTCTTCTTTACTTCCCTGCACGAATCAACAAAAACATTGTGATAGGTGTTTTTGTTGATTTGATGTGCCAGTTGAATGTGATTACCGAGGAGATTATGGTAATCAAATTCCTGCATAAAGATGGGTATGACACACCTAAAAGAACCATCCATATGCATAACAGACTTTTTGTACCTCCCCTTGGTAGCATCACCTTGTCGGTCCTTGTTGGACCTAAGTCAGTGAAAATGCTTTTTGACATAATTCAAGAGTTTGAACTCCTCAAAGTGAATTTGGGTATCCCCTAGTTAGTAGCTATGAATGTAGTCCCCTCGGTTGTACATAAATGTCTGAAGTTTATCCATGAGGGTTTAGTGCATGTAATCCATGACACTAGATTTAAACCATCGGTTGCATGTGGTAGCTATTCCTTAGACCACTTTTGGCCTGCACTTGTTGGTCCACTTTTGCCTAGGATGAACCTCTTGTACCAAACTTATGAGAAGTACAAGAAAGGGAACTTAATGCCTAAAGTGAAGTACCCTCCCTCTATGTCATCTCGCATAGGGCTTGTTTGAAAGCTGACAACAATGCTACCAAGGATCAGAGAAGGGAAGAAGAGAGGTGCTATCGAGGTTCCTCTTCCTCCTCTTTTGTTGTCCAACCCGACACTTCCTCTCACCCTGGTGCGGTGTCATCAGATTCTACTCTACATTTGTGAAAGAATCGTACGGTGCCCACTTGGAAAAGCCCAAGCGTCCTACATTCAAAATTCTCATTTTTCCCATGGTGCCTAGGCTCATTTGATATGGTAGAGGGAAGGGTCCCCATGGAAGTCATCTATGTCTCAGCCTTCGTAGCCACCAACTACTCTTGCTCCTAAAATAGTGAATGGGAAGAGGCCCACCATCGAGGCGCTAGAGCTGACTCCCCTCACTGTCTCTTAACCTCTTCCTCTTTCTCTAATTCAGGAGTCTATCCCTCCATCAGAGACAACTATGATGGAAAATCCTATGGCTGAGTAGTAGCCTCTTGTCTAATCTTGGCTCCCGGCCTCTAGCTCCAAGAGTCATAGAAATTTCCTTACACATGAGCGCAAGCGTTGACGAAAGGCTTTGGTTGTTGATCAAGTCATTTTGCAGAGAAAGGAAGGGGAGTCAACCACCCCTATTTTAGGGCCTCCTGTTGTGTCCTCCTCCCTCCTCCCCTCTACTTTCATTCAATAAAATTAAATTCTGCTTCTGGCTCCTGCTATGAGCGTGAGTGATCATGACTCTAAGAAGGTGTAGGTGCTTATCGCTCCTTCAGTCGAGCCACCTCTTTTAATGTCCCTTATGGACATCTCACCATTCCTTAATCCCGTGGAAATGCTAAACACCTTAGTGGTGTCCATCATGGTTTTCTCCTCCTTTGTGCCTCTTGCCTCGTATGTGGGGAGTTCACATTCTCCAAGGAAGCAGAAGGTGTAGGCTGGCCCTTCTAGCAATGGGGGGCCTAAGAGGAGCCCACCTTCTTCAAAGGGTGGTCCTGCGCTAGCGTGTGTCATCCTAGTGATGAAGCAAGTTCCAACTTCCCCTAAGTTTGTTACTACTCCCAATTCACTCGGTGAGACCAATAGCGAATCTCAAGCGCTGTCCTCCCTATCCATTGAGGTAACACATGGAACTCTCATAAAGTGCATGTTTAACACTCTGGATGAGGTCTCGACCTTGTCAGTGATCTTTGTGAAATCACTGATGATTTCTCCATAAGAGCCGAGTGAAGAAGACCTTGCAAGGCCTTCTTCCTTGGCCCTTGTTGTGGGAGGGTTGAAAGTGCCTCCCCTTAACATTCCACCATTGCAGGATGGTCCTCCTTCCCCATATAATGATCTAGATTGGGAAGTGGATGACCTCTTGGTCGATGAGTGTTAGAGGGGCCTCTTCTTTACCTTTAGATTAGGTGTGTGTTTTTTGTGATGTGTCCCCCCATGCTTGCATTATGTGTTCCTAGATGACCCTTGTCACTCTCGTAGGTGCTTGGATATAGGAGTGATTATATGTCGTAAACTTCCTCTATTTGTGGCATCATTCTTCCTTTGTTATGTGTATTGATTTTCAGTAAATTAGGGACGATGCAAAGCATTGGGGGCATATAGGCTTCCCTTCCATATTGACCCAATTTTTAAATTTTTACTTTGTCTTCTCATGCATTCTTCATATGGTGTGATATAGTAGGGGGTTGATAACAGTTCATCTATATACTATTACTATACTTATATATATTTATGAGAAACTTTGACCTCGAAATATCAGACTGCCCTTGTGTCCTATGTTTGTGATGTCGTTGTTTCTTTCTACATTTTTGTTATCTTTCTCTCTTCTTTGCTTGAGTTGTGATGTTGTGGTGCCTATGTGAACCGTCCCTCGTGTGTGTGAAAACATTACCATATTGACATCTCGCTATGTACCATGGGCCACAACATCACTTTTTCATTTTTTTTTTCTCTCCTTAGGATGTCGTGTGCCTCTACATTCAACACACACCACCCTAAAGGGGGGCTACCATTTCAACTCTGATGTTTAGAAAACATATTCATTTCCAACAAATCTTTTCTCAAAAATATTTGCAAACCTTTTTCAAAAATTGCATTCTCAACTTGGATCCCTAGCGGAACGTGTTTCCTTCGTCATGGGTTTGCAAAGAAAGAAATTGAAGAAATTTCCTCCGAGGAGGCAGAAAATTTCTTGTGGGAGAAGCCTCGACCTTCCCCTCACAAGAGGAAACTGTCTTCCTTTCAAATTCCTTGATGAAGTGAACATCTTTTGAAAGGATTCCTCGATGATGAATTGATTTGTGAAAAAACATTCTTACACTTTCAAACAACGCATCCCTTGAGTGGACCCCTTTTATTTTGAAGGGTTCCTGAGGGACCCCTTTGAAATCCTTTCAATTTGTTGACTATTTGTTTGAATTTCTATCTGTTTTCCTATGTGGCTACCTTTTGTTTTATGACATGTTTTATTTGTGGATTAATATGTTGCTTTGCAAGTGCGCCTGTGAAGCCATTTTCTAGTCTAACTCTATGGAGTCCCTCTTACACTGGGCTTACTTCGTGAGAGAGTACTAGGGGGAATGCCTTCTTTCTAGGTCTGAGGGCCTATAAAACACTTACATCTTGTGGGATTTTTCCATCATTGGTCTAAGGTCCTTTGATGTACTTTGTGCAACTTCGTAGTTCTATGAAGCTATGAAGCCCTTCTGTTCGAATCTCCTCAAGAGAGAGTACTTGCAAAGTCCTTTTCCTGCCCCTTGCTTTCGAGTTTGCCAAATTGTAGTTTGCTTCCTTGACGGTTTAGGTATACATTTCTAACTTTTTGATCTACTTTATCAAACGCTCATCGATTTTCACACTTGCTAAAGTGGGGGAAAAATGTATAGGAGTGAATTTGCACCCCTTGTGTAAATTCCACTTTTGCATACCTTCACCTTAGAAAATCAAATATGAAGGCAAAAATCCACATCACCCATCTAAAATGCATCCACTTTGCACACATTTTGTGTGTTGGTGGGGGAATTTTCATCATGGACGGGAGCACGAAATACAGACGTTTGCACAATGCGCTGTCGTCCTTGATAGATTCCTGCCCTTGAGTCTATAGGGACGTTAAACTCCTCATTGGGGATGGTTTGTAATGCCTATGTGCGACCAAATGACCCAAAAATGGTTCATTTTGGCCTTCAAAGGCATTCATTTCACATTGACTTCATCTCTTTCACATTCAATCAGTCTCTCTAGCAATTTCACTCCATTTTCTTCACACTTTTGAGATGTCTTGAGCATACTCTTGAAGCATTCTACTAGCATCTTGACAACTCCATTGAGCATTGCAGTAGCTGGCTACTCTGTCAATTTCATCCTTGCATGTGTTTCTCTACCATAGAAGCTGCAAGCTTGGAGTCTTGTGAGACCTCCCCTCATCACCACTACGGTTGTGGTGACTTTGCCAAGTTTGTTACCTTGCATTCTCTGTTCATTAGCCTTGAGTGACTCTGGGTGGAGGTGGTATAGGATCATTTTACTTTCGCATTGATTTGATAGAGTAGCTTGTATCTTTTGTAGTGTTCAATGCATTTCTTTTTGTCTCCTTTATCATACTTTCTACTTCGTTGCTTTTTCTGGCTGTCCATGGAGGTGGAAACACCAAAGTGGGGGTTTGACTGAGGTCAACCCCTATACAACCCAAACAATTTTCCCTTCTTGCTTGTGTGTAGGTGAACATGTGCATGGAGCTTGTTGGAAAATTGACACTTCAATGAGTTAATATTCATCACCCTAGTTTTTATCTACCTACTTTATCATTTTCGTACTTACTTTTTGTAGTTTATCATTCTATTTATTTCACCAAAGTTAGTTAGCTAGGTTGTTTAGTAGGTTTCTATAATTTCTTACTGTACTTTACATTTTCTATCCGTACGGACACTAGCACACCAGAGAGATGGCAGTGTGTTGTGCTGTAGTCCAAGACCTGCGTTGCTGTCCTCAAAAAGAAAACTATTTGAGGCACAATTTGGACTCCATAAACTATCTCGTCTAGCCCTAACTAGATTTTTGGGTCTGTAGAGTGACAAAAGTACTTCATAGTGCTCTTCATTCTTGGTTGTCACCCCAAAGAATTCATTAGAGTGAGGTAAGTTAGGGCAGCTCTCGGCTCTCAGCTCTCTATGACCTGGAGCCTTGGTGTGTTTGGTCCGCCTCTCTTACAAAGTCTAATGTGTTTGAGTATAAAAAAATTAGGTGTCTACAAATACAATATATTTATTAGATAAAATCTACTTGAAGAAATTACATACATCACATACTCACATTATAGATTTGACCTTCTCCTCATGTCCTTTCTCTGTATGACATCATGGATTTGAGTCGCTTATCCAACCTCTCCTCATGTTAGCCTTTGACCCCCTCTCCATGTTAGAGTAATTATGTTTCTTCCCCTTTTTATCTTTCTCTCTCTCTCTCTTTGTCATCCCCTCTCAAAAAATACAACAATCTTCTGTTATACTTATATTCAAGGAAAAATATTGTTTATAATATTTGGTAGTTACAAAACTAATTTTCATTGGTATTCAAGTTAATATAGACATGTGCCAACATAACAATTTTTGGTTCCCTTAGAAGTAATCTATTGATCCCAAAAGTTAAGCATTCCACTTGGTCATAGATTTCCACTACGATAGGAACTACCTAATGTGGCTTTATGAATCACTTTTGAGACTTAAACAATGTCAATAACATCATCAATATTTTAGGAGGGACTAGGAACTCATCAAGCTATTTCATATTTTTAGAAGCTTCCTATTTCTTCAATCACTTTCACAAAGAATAACTTGTACCATTAAGTCAATAATTTTTGAGAGATTTGAAACTAGGCAATCATTTAAAACTCCACCAAAATTAAGTGTTGAGAACTCATCAAATTTGTGATAGGCACTAGGAACTTGTTCCTTTTATTGGGAGTTCCCATCCCACTAGGACCCTTTCCAATTTGTTAGTGGTTTTTGTTCCTTTAGGGACTCTTTCAATATGTTAAGTGGTTTCCTTTTGTTAAGGGTTCCCACCCCAATGGGAACTAGGAACCAAATGTTCCACTTTATGAGAGTTTCCCACCCCAATAGGGACCTTCCACTTTGTCAAGGTTTTCCACTCTAATAGGAACTATTCAAACCTTTTGAAAATGCCTTTAGCTTCATTCTATTTTTTAGGGGGTTGCTACTCGTAGAGGAACTATTCTCTTTATCAGAGGTTCCTACTCCATTAGGAATAATAACTTTTAGAATTAGTTCCTAGTTCGTGGTTCAAGCCAAACCTATGACTACTTTAAAATTTAGTCATTTTTTCTCAAATTTCTACCAAATCAAATCTAGAGACACCCATTTGGATCTTCTACAGGATAAATTCTTGTAATTAGCCAAATTCAACTTAAAACTATCTCCTAAAGAAAACACCAAAACCAACTAAAACATAACATAACTAAATTGAAATTGGAAACAAACTTGAAATATTTTTTTGGGCAATGTAGGATTGTTTGTGGGCTCAGATGCTCATGCATCATTATGTTCTACTAGTTTATGTATTATGTTCTTCTATTTTGTACTTTTTCTTCTTTGATGTATTTTTATGCTTATGTGTATTTGATAACATTGCAAGTGGTGTGTTGGTAGTGTTGTGTCATCTTAATTATTTTGGTATGTCTATGTTTTTGTGAACTTTATTTCTATGTGTTTCCGTGTTTTGGGTATATGGCTTCATGACTATTTGATGACCAAGGAATGAAGTAAATAAGATAATCAATAGTGAACCATATTGTACCACACTTTTGGATAATGGATGGTACTTATTGTCTTGATTGATGAATGGGGAGGAAAGGGAATTTATCTAATAGCAAGTTTAATGACTCACTCAATTAACATCAAGACCTTGTAATCTTGGAGGGATTAACTTGTGAAGTTGACCTTTGGAGTCCTTTGAATATATTATGTTGTATACTTTATGTCCAGTTTGCATATATGATGTGGCTATTAGTCTATTATATACTACATTGAGGTCTTGTAGTTATCAATCTAGTTGAATATATTATTATTGAGATGTAATTGATGGTACTTATATTGTACTTTATTTATTGCACTTGATTAATGGTAACTAATGCTCACCATGATCTTCTTATATTACTTGCACAAATTTATATATTGATATCATCTTTGTATAAATGATGAAAAATTTCTATTCACATCTTTTGGTTTGTACTTACATTAAATCTTGATATTTAACACATCACATAATTTAACACAATGTAAAGATACCCCTTCCTTGATAAGTAAAATATTGAGTTAATTTTATATATTTGGAATTATATTATTTTTGATGCTATAGGCGGTGTGTTTGCTTTCCATTGATTACCATATTTTCACACCTCACTATTCCTAACTATTTCATGAGCTTCATCATACTACTTTTCCCATATATGGGAATTTAGCTATACTTAAGAATTGATGATCATATTATTTCATAGCACTCACACTCTTTAACAATTATCTCTTGAATGGTACACTTTATCACTTATCACATGATACTATTAGGCCATTTAGGGATATCCTTATTTTATTACTATGCTATGACTATGAGCTTACATTGATACATCTTTTGTCACATTAAGTGATACCATTTTTGTTCTCCCTTTACATTTTGACTATGACTACCTTATCTTTACACTTGGGGGTATCATGGATCCACCCCTTTGTGCAATTATCATTATAACTTTTAACATGGGGGGCACATGCATCCCCCTTTTATATTATATTCTTATTGCCATATATTTTGACATTGAAGCATCAACCTTTGCCTTTCATACACTATTGCACTTTAGAGAGTTATCTTGCTCATATGGGGCCTTTTATTTTATTTGACCTCTCACAATTATGTCCTAAACTATTGTTCCCCTTTAAGCCATTTTGATTATATTTGTAATTGTTACACCAAAAACTCCCCTTTTTATCATGAACTTTGCCCCTTTACATTAGCTTTATGATTTTTATTTTGGGCATTTCCCGTAGTTTCAATTCTATACCAAAATTAGGGACTAAATGCCTTACCAACCATTTTATGTTTGTGTTTATGGATGCCATATTAGGGGTATGTGTCTATCCTTGTACTTAATATACTTACATTGGTGTCAATAGGCCATTGAGGGCCATACCACCATTCTATTTGCCATGCTATGGGTAACATTCAAGTATTAATTAATACCATTTCTAACCCATACACTTACACAACACATTCTTTATATTCATTGGTATATTCTCATGTTGTTGAATGCTTACATTGTTATATGATTTGATGCTTATACGATTATATGCTTCCACACTTAAATGCTAGCATGCTTATGTGCTTAAATTACATTTACAAAGTTTTGTGTAAATTTTTTCCTTGAAAAATTCATGTATCCTATGTATACAAACAAATTTCGGGGGGATATACTTCCATTAATTTTCCTAGGTTTAGATATGCATATAATTATGAGTAATTATAAAGATTCATCTTATGGAAAATACATACAAAGAAGGTGAACACACATGATGATATCCTTGCTAGGTCCATTATTTCATATGGACCCATAATAATATCCTTTAAGTGTGAATATTTAATTTACATTCATGTTTATGAGCACTACACACTTTGATATATATGATCATCTTAAGATTCACATTCACCTCAAGGTGGGGGCAAAATGTAATGGTGAAGTTTGCATACTTGTTGCCATTTTCCATTTAGTTTTGTACCTTCTTTAAGGGGAGTGCTTTGATACATAGAGATATCGACAAATGGTGTAATCTTATGCAAATTCAAGTCCATTGTCCTATGTTATCCACCTACCATTTATCTCCTTTCCAATATTCACACACTCTTATACATTCACTTTATCTACTCATTTATTACTCCTATGCTTACACTAATCATGCACATACTATCCACTATGATTTGAACTCTTTTTTTGTTCTAGGACTAGTTTGTAGTTATTGACTGCCCTCACAATTATAGAATCATCTCATGTTGCTTCAAAATTTTAAATTCAAATTTGATCAACTTCCCACATTTACCCTTCTCACCTATGGTCAACTAAACACAAGTTTGTGTGATATTTTGCTATGCTTTTGCATTTAAAGACTTTCAATGCATTCATTCTTATCATCTTAAATATGAAAAATCAAGTGTTCAATCATTCTAGAGAATAATTAATAGCAACACATTGTTTTTGGTGCAATAAAAAGAGTAAAAAAAAAAATATCGTAGGTCCTTGTGTATTGTTTTGATATTGTTTAATATTGCTAGTCATCAAAATTTTCAAAAAGAAGGAAAAGTAGAAGATTGTGTACTAGGTAAAGTTGTAAAATAAATTTCTACATATTGTTAAGATAAATTTGGAACAAAAGTACAAATATGTAATCGTGAATCTATCCTAGAATTGCAAGCTTGTCCCCTAATACAACATAGATCCCACATAAAATGTTACACAATTATAATAATATATAATTGTGAATTTTGCATGTGGTTTGCGGGTGATTGTGTGCATCCCTAGATGATTAGTCTTGCCTCCACTCGCCCCTCCTAGACCCAAACTTGACAAAAAATAAGACCAAGACAAGATTGGTTGGGCCGCTAGGCTTTACATATACTTATTTACTATTATAAATTATCAAATCACTACTTCAATATCATTTATTTACTTAAACTAATCTATATGTAAAGATTTATTTCCATATAGATTAACCTAAATCTTTATTTTCCTTTACAAATTGATGTATTGCTTGACAAGAATAACAAAGAAGAAAAAAATAATTTAAAAAAAAAATAAAAAAAAAGAAAAAGAAAAAAGACTACCACCACTAACTTTAACATATTAAAAAAAAATAAAAAAAAAAAGTTATTGATCAATAAATTGTTCCCCCAAGCATGTACAATTTCCAAGGCTAATGGTGTGTAAACGTTCCCTAGGGGACCTACTTATTACCCCACATTCCACTTCAAACACATAATTCATAATTGAGGTCTCCGACATCCCAAATAATTTTCCTTCCTATTTATTTACCCAATGAGAAAGCGCCTTAAAGAAAGTCCAGAAAATCGAACGGTCGATATAAAAGCCAGTCCTTACCGGCTCTCCCAGTCACTCCGAATACTCGTGTGGGCACACTTATCCAGGCAACCCAAATTAACCAGCCATGTGAAAACGACCGTTGCCAAGTAAAAGCCTGTTTTACAAATTTACCGCGTTTAATATCTGGGTGTAATAAAGATTGTTCTTAATGGTGTATTTAAGATTCTATTAATAGCAGTGAAATTTATTTAGAAAACCTCGATTTATTTATTGCCCACTTTGTGCTCCTGATTGAATGCCAAATTAGTTAGGCTAGAAATAACAGGCGGTAAAAAATTTAACATCGTTAGAGGCTTTGTTTGAAGAGGAAAAGATCGTTGAAACGGCAGGTTACCTGATCAAAATATACAGTAGAAGAAACAAAATTAGCAAAGAGTTAAAGGGAAACATAAGTACTCAGTGAGGTCGGCGGGTGCTCGGTTTGTATCAAATTGTGGTTTCAGTTCTGTTTTGGGGTCCCATAGGCCAGCTGGTCTCGTGGACGTAATTAAAAGCATTCATTCATTCATTCATTCATTCATTGTAGCAGACAAACATCCAATTTTGTTTATAAAAAATAAAAATAAAAATAAAAAAATTCCAATTTTGTCGTCACAATCAGGTCATGGGTTTTGGGCTATTAAGGATATACACATTGTATATATATCCTTCATTAACAATACTGTGGCTAAGACGGCTTGGCATTCACCGACCATTTATTACTGCACTCACTCAATATCTCCATGCACATCGTCGTACTCAACTCAAAATAGAAGTTGAAGAAAAAAAGTAAATGAGGGATCAATTCACATTTTCCATCTCCATCCGAGTGTAAAATTCAAAGGAAGGACAGAAGTTCGATAAGGATTTCAAAACCAATTTTTTTGTCTCGAAACCCAATTTTTTGTTGGGTGTGGGTAGGCGTGTTCCGTGAGATGTGAACATCGACAAGCATTTAAAAGGTTTAAGTTTGAATGGGCTGCGCAGTATAATTGTGGAGAAATGGTAGTGATTGAAATCGTGTTGCAGGCTTGAGAGAGATCTGTTGCTGTGGGGGGAGTGGCATTTGGGACTTGAAGTGTTTGAATAAGTTGGCTGCATTGAGGAGCTTTTTCGTGTTGGTGGTGGTGCTGCAATCAAATCACGACGTGTTTTTTATCTTTGGCGTCTTAGATTTTGAAAGTTTGATTTGAAGCAGTCAGTCCTAATCCAAGTTTGTCTCTGGAGAGGTCTGAGAGAAGCTTTCTCGAACATTTGATTTAGTGGGTATTGAAACGGTCAATCTTAGTCTAAATTTCTGTTTAATATTTTGGAAGAGGCAAATAGTTTCTTGTGAATAGTCTAAGTCGGCGATGAAGCAATCTTTCTGATGTGAAACGGAGACCTAAATTGTTAGGTTTGAAGACTGAGAAGATTCAGTGGTTGTGTTAGAAACAGGCAATCCCAATTTGAGCTGGGCTATGAAGTTTTGGAAGACCTAAGCATTTTTTGTCTTGGATGCATTTGGCAGGTATCTGGAGCAGATAATCTTAATGTTGGCTTGGTGTGCGAGATCTCGAAAGGCCCAAATTCTCTGGTTTGATATATTCTTGTCTGTAGGAAGCCATCAAAGCCAATTCACTTTGAGCTGGATTTCGTTCATTGGGAGGGCACAGCAAAATTTTCATGTTCAGTAAGCGAGTAATTGAAAAAGAGGATTTTGATGTTCGTTGGTGTCTGAGATCTAGGAAGACCAAAACAATCTTGTTTGGATTTGATTCATTGGGTTCTGAAGCACCATACCCTCAAATTGATTTCTATATTTTGGGAGAAGCAGTGCATCCTCACGTGGATTCTGGAGATATTTGCAGATGAAAAAACAATTTGTTTTGGGTTGGTAATAAGACGAGCTTAGAGGCACTGCCTGACTGGGACATGTGATTCTTTGGATTCCTTGAAGGAATGCAGTCATTATCATTGCAAGTTCCTATTTTGACTTTTGAGGTTTTCACAGTAAATTTGGGTTGCTTCAATAATGCAGCTGATATAGGAACAAGTACAAATCTCTGACTTTTTCATAGATTAACTGGAGTCAATCCGAGGACGAGTTTATTCTCTTTGGAAATAACAGAAAGCTCGAAACTTGAAAGTTTCTGCTTGGGTTTTAAGGCCTGCATAAATCAATGCGATAGCTTTGACTATTTCAGGAGCATGGATGTATTTTCCTCATGAAGGATTTTCTCTGAGAGGAGTCCCCCATTTGTATCCCTCTTTTGTTAAAATGATGGGAGCTATTTTACTTACATCTAAGCAGGGAATGCATGTTATCTTTGCTTAAATCTCAGTGCATTGATGATTCAGAGGCTGGTGCTCCGAGGGAGTATTATTTAAGTTGACCCGTAAGTTTATTGGCATAACTAGATTAGGGCAGTGGAGGTAACACGTTGGAATTCTTTATGGCAGAACCCAGATATTTTCTGGGTTGCAGACGAACATTACAGGATAGGAAATGGGATCATTTTATATGGAGTTATCCTCTGATAGGCTTGGGCAGGAGCTCTGATGGACTATTCTGGGCCAAATTTGCCTTTCTTTGTACAATTTTCATGATATCCTTTGTGGGCTCATATGGTACGACCAGTCCTTATGAATCCGTATTAGCAGTCTCTGTAAATGATACCAATTCTCGTAGGTCAGTGGACAATATTCTTCAGGACTATGCTTTCAGAGCAATCAATTTCACACACCCTAGAACAGGTATTATCTACGAGGGCACGGTACCTGCAAACCTGTCTGGTATTAAAGTTGATGGAGTTCGTCTTAGAAGTGGCAGCTTGAGGAGGCGTGGTTATCTCTATAATGAATTTACTCTGCCCACAGGCATTGTGGTGAGTCCATATGTAGAAAGACTAGTTCTTGTTTATCAAAACTTTCAGAATTTGTCTTCTGTGTATTATAGTACAACTGATTTTCAGTTAGTAGCACCAATTTTAGGTCTCTTAGCATATGATGCTTCCAATCTAAATGCTACCAATCCTCAAGAACTCAGCATTAATGCAACCGGAAACCCCATTTCAATTAGGTTCAGTAATTTGTCCTCCACAAAAGGATTGACCCCCAGGTGCATCTTCTATGATTTGAATGGGACAATGAGTCTTAGCGATGTGAGTTCTCCAAATGTTTGTTCTACTAATTCCCAAGGCCATTTTTCTTTGGTGATAAATTCTCTTGCCCCTGCCCCTTCGCCTTCCCCTATTTCACCGCCATCTGGGGTTGTTCCTCCGACAATACCTACTCCTACGACTCCAAGTTCTGGTTTAATGCCCCCACCTGGAAAAACATCGCAAACATGGAAAGTTGCTGTTGGATCTTCAATTGGTGGGGTAGCTGCCATTGTTCTGGTAGGCATCCTCTGTTTTGGGTTTCTCAAGTACAGGGAGAAGTCACAGATCGAGCATATGGAACTTCAAGCAGAGCAAGCAGAGGCACTACAAACTTCCATGGTTGGAGGGACCAGGGCTCTAATAGCAGGTGGCACTAGAACACAGCCCATGCTGGAGAATGAATACACTGCTTAGAATGTAGCCATTGGTTTCAGGATGAAAACCACAGGGATGGTTAAGGGTTTTGATGCAGCCAGAGTTTTGCGGACATAGATTGAATGGCTTGTTATCTGGCCATCGTTGTGATGACTTGTCCTGCTTAATCCTCCTTTTTGTGCTATTTTTGGGGTGAATCATGGAATTTCATCTCTGGTGTTCATATCTTTAACATCCATTGATCTTCTTTATTAAGCATAATTTCAAGACAAAAGTGCATCAAGTCATTTCTTGAATTCTGTTGCAGCTTTCAGGTGATACTTCCTATTGGGAATGATGCTTATGAGGGAAGTGAGTATTAGTTTTCCTTTAATGGTTTTTTGTCATGCTCTCAGGGATCCCTACATTCGTATTGTATGAGAAGTGTTTGGTATTCTAATTCTTTTGTTCCAATTTGTATAGAAGGGCGTCCTAAGTTCCTTAGAAATTCATTTATATTCTTTCCTTTACCTTTTTTGGAAAGTTATTTCCAACACCATTTGTGACTCTTATGGAGACAGTATTTGAGCTCTCTTGTTGTGTACCCTCTTGTCTTTGATGCTGGGCATATATGTCAAATCAGCTGACTTATTGGAGCAAATTTCAAAATCATTTCACATCTGTGCTCTAGCATGCAAATTGCTTCAATGGGATTGTATTTTCAATTATTTTAAAATAAATATCAAAGTCAAACGTTTGGAGCTGTTGAGCTTTTTGCATCTCTTCCATTACATTGACACATAATAAGCCAACACCTGAATATATTACTTGAAAGATAATTCATCTTCCAATAACCATTTTGAGCTTTAAGCCCCTTGGCATCTGCTTCTTTTATGTCGGAGGATACAATTTGTGATGTTTTCTATTTTATGGTTTTACCATTACAGCACCACTAGCTCGAGTACACTAATGCAAAGATTATAAGATAGATTGATTTTCTTAGTTTAACTAGTTTCATGCAATGTTTGGATTTTTTTCAATTCTGATCAAAGGTTCTAAATTCAAATTGTGTGCTTTATGCCAGCCAACATAATTGTGTGAGGCTGAAGCTAATAGAAAGCTAGAGTCCATTTAACAAAAGTTGTCTCAGGTTTTGATGAGGGCTGAGAACCTAATTCAAAGATAGAGTGTGCATTAAACCTGAATAAGACTAGGTTCTAAAATATGTTACAAATCTCGGATAATCATTGGGTGTTTTAGGCATTGGTATTGTTATTTATTGCTAGGGCCATTGCAAAATGCAATCTTTTGTACGGTATACTTATTGTATTTACTATTGGGAGGTGAGAGACAAAAAAATGTTAATTTTTTAATGTGAGTGCTGCTGTAGAAGTTGATTTAATTCTCTTATATGGCTTGTTTTCTGAACCAGATAAAAATACATGTTGAATTCACTTTAGTAATGATGTGTGAACTCTTATAATAATTGGAGGCAGTGGTAAGAAAACAGGCATATAGTAGTGCTTGAACCTATTTGTTCACAAAGAAATGTTTTCTGTTTAGTCCCATGTTTCCGTTGATTATGAAGTTGAGAACCCTGCAGTCAAATTAAAACATGTAGTTTGGATTCAACAGGTACAAAAGGATGAATGCTAGAACAAATAGCACAAGGACTCTTAATTTATAATTCACACTTGATTATTTGACTGCATCTTGACATAGTTTAAGAATGTAGCATCATACAAGGTTTCAGATCATTCCTGAACTTGGTCACAAGGCTGGAACCTGGAAGTACAAAATTGCATGTAATGAAAATGGAAAAAAGTCCTCCTCTTGTGGTCTTCTACACAGGGGTCACACACCAAATTGCCGTTTAGCTTGAGCATCACCTTAAAATAAGTTCTAATGTTTGAATTCAACCTCAATCAATCCTACTTTGTCATGGGCAGAATGTTTTCTCTTAACAAAGAAATGCATATGTATGTGCTAACGTATGTAGACAGAGAGAGGAACTAGAAGCGACCATAATCCACAGTGGCCAATTATAACAGGGCTTGAAAATCCCAGATGCAAATGGATTGCTACATGGTTTTGTTAGCCTGGCTCCAGTTTTGATTGTTGAGTCTCGTTCTAGGATGCAGATACACCAACTTTTGCTGCCTGATACATTCACAAAAATTTCATTGCCTCTTTTTACAATTACTTTGGAAACCTACTTTGTTCCGAGGTCTCATTTCTTGTTGGTAAGCTTACAGTGCTTAGGTAAATTGTGTCTGTTATTCTTGCAAGTCTGTATTAGGTGCCTTAGGTTGGGTAATGCTTAATAGCCTATGCAGAATAATAAAGATCGCATGATGTTTCGTGAAAAAGCATGCTAGAACATGAAAAACTACTGGGGTGGGGGAGAGAGGTGGGGGGCGGGGGGGCAGTAAAGTTCTCACAGGGGAAAAGAGAAAAACTCATACAATTTATTCAGGGACTAAAACCCCAGATGTCACTAAATAACTTATGTCCACAATAATGTTCATTCTGTTAGGAATATGCTTGTTGGGAAGTTGAAATAACTCCGAAAAAACAAGGAAGTTGTAAACAAATAGATGCAGCAACAAAACAGTGTTTCTCAACAATTGGTACAAATTTACTCTGTGACTCTGTTTTGCAGTCAACTTTTAGCTGCGACTATAGACAGTGAGAAATAAAAAAATGAAAGCAGCAGAAAATATATAGATATCCAATAAAAACAAACAAACAAACAAATCTTTTAATTTCTGGGCTGAATTACAGCATATATTCTGCATACATTCTCTTACAATGTCTTTCCCCAGTCCAGACTTCACGAGCAACCCACCATTACTATAAACAAAAAAACCCTATCTAAATGGAGAAACTCTATTAATTTCCTACAACAGTTACATTCCCCAAAAATAGAAGACAACAAAAATCCTACTGATGGGAATGTGGGAAATATTCAGCATTAATTTGTCTGTTATACATCTTCCCTATCTTTTAAATGTTTTAACCTCTTGGTTTGAGGAATATGATTTTGTAAACTTCATGAGTTTCTCCAGTGACCCAGGTGTTGTTACCTGTGCCATTTCACCAAATACATTTTATTATTCTTGCGCCTTCTAACAGCAACCTTAGTGTCTACTACCATTTCGATCTGCATCCTTTTTTCATTGGCAAAAGTCTGGCCCATTCTCCCAGCATGTTCTGATCTTGAATTTCTTCTCTATCTGCATGTCAGGGACAAAGATCTGTGACATTAAATATAGGTCTGAGTTTGAATTCTTTTGGTAAGTCTATTAAATAGGAATTCTCATTAAATTGTTTTCTCCAGCTTGCCTTAAGAAAATATTTCTTTATGCAAGTAAACCATGACTGTTTGACCCCTTGATACACCTTTCCTCTCTGTTGCAAATCTGCATTTGTTTTATACTGCTCATTGGTTATTTGCAGCTTTTGCCTAACCTGTTTGTTGCACATCTTGTACATGCTTCACGAAGTCCACTGCATCTTGGCTAATCCATCTTCCTTAGGAAGATAAATTAGATCAACTACTCCCTTAGGATTGTTTCCAAAAACAGTCTGATACAAAAGCTGATGCAGATTACTTTATTATGAAGTGAAAACTTCTCCTACCATAGACAGTGAGCACCAAAATCTAAAAACAGCAGAAGATAAACAAATTTCTGCCAAAAAAACAAAACAAATCTTTCCATTTCTGGGCTAAATTATGGCATATATTCTGCAAACTTTGTCTTACAAAGTCTTTCACCAGCCCAGACTTCTCCTCAAGCAACTCACCATTGGTAATAAACAAAAAGCCCCTAGCTAAAATGGGCAAATCCTATAATTTACCCACAACAGCTGCATTTCCCAAAAATAGAAGACACTACAAAAAATCCTATTTTAAAAACTGACAGGAAAGTTGGAAATATTCAGGAAAGTAGGAAATATTCAGCATTGATTAGCCCGTTATACATAAAGAACTGCTAAGAACAACTCCATATTTTCAAAATTTCCTGTGAAGCGGAATGTTTGCTCCTCCATCCAGCCTTAAATATTCTTGACATTGTCTCCTATATAGTAGCCTATATGACTACAATTAACACTGGTCATGGTAGCTGATGCTTGTATGAGATGTTAACTACACTAGATAGATTGCCAATGCAGATATTAATATACAGTATTGCAATCTTAAATATAGTTGAAGCGTACTTGGATCTTGGTTGTAGTTAATTTGTATGAGATATTAACTACACTAGATAGATTTCAAGTTAACCCTAGTACACATGGATCTATACTTGTAGTCTTAGTCTAGATGTGAGATAGAGTAGCTCCTACTGTTATAGGGGTTAGCTGTTGGTTCGAGTAGTTCCTACTGTTCGAGCTGCTGCTATTAAAGGTGTATCTGTAGCTAACTGTTTGATGGAATGTTGCTCTTTGAGCTGAAGACCAGAATGAACCGATATCTCGTCAGGGGAGGAATCAATCAGTGCAGGGCGGCTAATGTTGATTTTACTTACTTGAAACCATATTGAGAGTTCTTAACAAATTGTTGGCTTTGTTTCTTTTACATTCCTTAATGAGGAACTTTTCTCAATATTATCTGCATACGATACATGCTTGGAAGGCCTTCTAAGAATCTAGATTAAATGATAGATTGTCTACTGTGAAATTAATTATGGAGTTAACAATTTTCAGAATTTGAGAAGGGGGTAAAATAGAGAAATGTGATAAGGGTTGTTTCTGTTGAATATTTTTGAAGGTTACATCATTTACAGAATTTGGGAAGTGATAAAATCATAAAACAGAGAAATGTGGTAAGGGCCGTTTCTGTTGAATTTTTTTGAAGGTTTAATTGTCTTGATTTTGGCTGAGGTTCAGCCCGCTTGGAAGGCTTTCTAAGAATTCAAATTGAATGATAGGTTGTCAGCTGCAAAAACTTATTATGGGTGAACCACTACAGAATTTGGGAAAGGATAAAACAGAGAAATGCAATAAGGGTTGTTTCTGTTGAAAACATTTAAAGATTACATCCTTGATTTTGGCTGAGGTTCCGCAAGTCTCTGACAGACTGACCTCAATATTTTATATGGAGGTTTAATGTGTTTTCTGCGATGGAGGATATGAATTATAGGATGATAAATTTGTCACTTAACTGAGTATTTACAGGTGTTTTCTCATTATAGCAAGAATATGCACATCAGAAAACATGATAATGGTTTCTATTCAAAAAATGTGTTAGACCGTTAAAAGTCTGAAATTGGATTGTTATGTTGTGTTAGACCGTTAAAAGTTTGAAATTGTGGACGAGTTTGTAGTGGTGAATGGTAACACAAGGAATTCGAAATGATAATATCTAAATGATTTATATGCAGAAAAGAAATTTATTTCAGTTTTGAGCCTACTTTCTATGAAGGTTTAGTACATTCATAGTAAAACAGCTCAAAATGTGCAATGAGTAGAAACTTCTGCTATGTATATTTCACTATGCATCCAGTTTGTTGCTTATAACATAACTATTTTTAGCCATAGGTGGTTGTAGGGGCAGCTTTTCAATTCAAGGGGCAAGCAAACAGTTAAAAACTATCACCATAATAACTAACTTTCTCAAAATACCACTTATTGGCTAAGTTTTTAGATCTAGGTTTATAAAAAAATGTTTAAACTTGATGGCACTGCAAAATTTGAAGTACCCATATTGAACCCTGAAAATTTTTGTTCCATCTCGAACCCTTGTTACATTTGGATGTAGGGTTGTTATCTGAGGGTTTAGGGTTTTATTTGTTATAATTACTTGTAACATTTTATTTGGTCATTGAATTCATGTTGCCCGTTTCCGGTCATTTTAAAACTCTCTTATGTCTATCATTGTCGTCAAGTGACCGGTCCCTATCGCCTAAGTCTGAATTTCTAAATTTTTATAAAGTTATGTAAAGGGTCCTTTTGGCCTTTACATCCTTTGCATTTCGTGACTTAGAAGTTCTCAAGCCCATTTTCTCATGTCATCCTTGAGGATCCCCTTCATTAGAACAACTTAAGTGCATGTGCTTAGGGTTTTCACTTAAGTCACGACAACCTTCTTACTTTATCACTCATCATTGATTTCTTCAGTAGTTCATTTTTTGAATTAGCAATGAGCGATGAAGCGGTATTTCTTTGATATCGCTCATTGCAAATAGCTGCCAAAGCTCTTAAATCGAATGCACGATGAGCGATGTTCCTTGTATTGTTGAGGGATTGCTTGTCGCTAATGGCTTTTATGTCTTTGATATTGTAATAGAGATGAGTGATGCCCTCTAGCCTTATGTTCTTTTTCGCGTATCGTGGATATGTTTTAGATGCTAAGTTCCACATTAGCGATACACGATACACATTGTAACTATGTAAATCCTCTCATCGCTAATTGCTTGCAAACTATATGAGGAGAATTAGCGATGAGTGACAACCTTATGTTTTATCGCTCATCGTGGATTCATTGCAAAGCTTAAGTTCCAAATTAGTGATGAGCGATGGTATTCTCTAAAAGGTTTCTTTTGCTAATATGATAAGATCTTATGTGGGATAACTATTGATGGAACAAACAACGTGGCAGGATCCTAAGGATTTCGCATAAAGCAAAAAAGAAAGCAACAAGAGGACTGGAGAACCGTTGATGTAGTTTTAAAACAGGATGATCCAATGGACTAAACTTCATCGCGACAATAATTTTATCGTTGATTACACCCTAAAATTTGGGGAAGATCAATGATGAACGATGAAGTGTATAAGAAAATATTCTCTCTAAAAAATACATTGGTTTTATGTACTTCGCCGATATTAATGAAGAAGCACAAATTAGGTTGGCGATACATGCTAATTGTCAGATCACATATGATTTATCAAGATTAAAGAAGAATGTGGCAGCATTTGAGATAACATTGCTGTTTTCTAGGAGCAAGTTGCTAATGCTCGAAAAACGATGCTCATGGCCACCTTAGATGAGGTTTTAATTGTTTTAAGATCAACAACCCAAATTCAAAGCTGAGTTGTTAAGTTATCAACTTTCTCACACGAGGAGTTCTTGAATCATCAATTCTACATGCTCCAATTTTCTATTTAATGCAGGTTGATTGCTGTTCATTCTCACCATTTTTCCAGTCTGCATTGAATGTAAGGCGAAGTGTGAAGAAGAGTGAGTTGAATATTCTTGTCCTGAGTAAGTTGGTTTCAAATTGGGTTCTCTGGTTTGGTTAGGAATTTCTCCGCTGGGTTGGTTACAATTGTCTAGGTTGTAGGTGTGTTTCCCTGTAGCTCTGTCTTGAATTGTTAAATTTTGCTTGTTCTAGAAATGGGGAAAACTGGTGTGACAATTCAGCCTATTAGAAGGTCTAGCTGACTCAATGTATTTGAGTATCATGAGGATAAAATTGAGTAGGAAGCCCAGGCTTCTCCTGAGGTTTCAAAGGGTAAATGAGGGCTAGAGGTCATAAGAAGAAATCAATTGTGTAGAGTACGTATAGCTTGAGAAACATAAACATTACGAGAGAAATGGTTAAGTTCAAAGGTAAGGAACTGACTCAGTTAGTGAAGAAGGCTAGAAAAAAAGAGAAAAGTCATAGGGCATGCCTGGGAAAACACAATTCTCCTATTGTGCTTTTTGATACTCCTTCAGACGCTGAAGGTGATACTGATTTAGTATATGGCTAGTACCTCCTTTCTCTGGTGCCATATGGGAGCTCTGATGATGACGTGGTGATGGTCCCTCCAATTTCATTGAGGACAAGGAGCGGTCGTGCATTCTCTGATGCCGACGACTCTAAATAGGGTCGCCGCCTTGTTTTTGTTTTTGATGACACCATAGTCTTTGCATAGGAGGTATTTGTTTTTAATATGTCCATGGTTTGTCTTTTGCTCTTCCATACTGGTGTGGAAGTCCTCCGGCTAAAACGATATGGAATCTTTTTTGTTTCAACAATGAACACGATGACAACAACTAATGGTATCCTACACGTGTGTTGCTTTTTTTCCTCCCCTGTTCCCAAATGATTGTGTAAGAAACCGCCTGGGGAGTTCTATGAGGAATTGATTGAAATTAGGTTTTTGAAATGAACTGAAATGAAAACGAAATTGTAATTCAGCCGGATGCTTGTTGCTCCTCTGTTTATAAAGGGGATTTCATGGCTGATGTTAAGAGAGTTCAGAAATTTTGAGTCTAGAATAGGTCAAGGTGAATACTATGCTCTCAGAGCAAATATAATGTAAATAGATACATTAGCAAATATATCAGAAGCTAATCTAGGGAGAAAGTTATAATGTATGAAGATCTTAAATATGGTTTTACAAAGTAAATATCAACAATGGAAAGAATGCTAGTTTTAAAATATTGTTCTCTTGTGTATCTTTCTTCTAAATTATGATTGAGGTTATTGAAAATAATTTCGTTTGTCTTTGGTCATTTGCACCGAATGGATGATTTTGTTTTATGCTTTAGTTCAATGAATTGATTAAATGCTAAAATGAGGCCATCAGTTTACAGGAAAGGGATATAGGATTTGGTAAGGAAGTAGTATTTTGAAACATAGTGAGTTAGATGCTACAAAGTGGCATACTAATAGTCCATTAATTTCTGATGTTCAATCATAATTGTATTATTGATTGATTGCAAGTTATGACTCAATTTCTCCCTCAGATAGGGCACTGATTGTTTTATTAGTTTATCTCATGGCCAACTGAGCTAGTAATAAATTTGGCCTAAGATTCAAGATGAAGACAAATTCATAACATACTGTAAACTACATTCCCCTAACTTTCAGTATATAAACGCATTCCTTGAAACAAATAACACTTTCACTCGAGGTCTGCCAAGCCTTTGATGAAGTGAGTTTTTTGAGGAAATGCATTTGTGTGAGGAAATGCACTTGACCAAATTTGAGATATTATGAGCATGCATAGGATTACCCTCCTGGGTCTCACGAAGCCCGAAGAGAAGAAGTGAGGTACTAAGTACTTTACTTAAGTGTTGGCCAATCCTCAACCTTGCTAATGATTGAGTTGTAGCAAATTCATAGGTAAGGACTGAGATTAAGTTTGGTTCTTAAAAAATCACCAACAAAAATGGTGACTCTACTGGGGAATGCACTTAGAAATTTGGTTGCAAATTGTCTTATCAAAGAGTCATTCAAATTTTGAACTATTATTTGTAACTGGAGGTTGAAAATTATTGACTCATATTTTCTCATTCGAGTCATCAACATAAATGGCGACTCCGCTGGGGACAACTTTGAATCTCCAGTTGCAGACTATCAGAGTCAAGAGTTTGGTGAATCTGAACATCTGGTTCAGATGTTGAAGAAGTTTCAGATCTACAAATTGATTTGTATCAGCCATACTGTGAAGTGACTCTGCTGGAAGAACTCAGAGAAAGATATCCTTGCTTCAAAGGTTTTTCTCTTGTTGAAGAGGTGACGACTCTGCTCTACAATTTATACACATGAAGGGCTGTTGTTTGTAATTGTAACTTGAAAGTGCTCTATTCAAAGTTGCAGCAACTAGAGATGTGAAGGTACATGGTCCTCTACATATTTTCATTTGTTGAACCTGTCATATTGAATGAAATTGTTGTTCCATTTAAAGTGTTTGTCTAAAGTATTCACAAATTTGCTAGCATGGATGGTTAGAATAAATTTGTATATGCCAGGAATTTTTATCCATTTGCATTATCATATGTTTCAGTCCCAGGTTACCACCATATTAGCAACTATCCTAGTGATCCTTCATATTGTCATGGTTATGATTATGCACAATTAGTTAAACCCAGATTTGCATGTATCTATGGATTACCAAAGGGAAATAACCATGCCATTAGAAACCTTGATGCATATTATCAAGAAGCTTCAAAAGTTTGATAATCCTCAAACAGTTGAAACCCCAAAGTATAGGAACCCAAGTGTGAACAAGTCTAGGCTAAGGTTGGAATGGAAAGCTGTGTTTAAAAGGGGAATTAAAGAGATGAACAAAAGGCACCTGATGGCTATACAAGCCCAGTTAAGAGATAATCATACTAGATTTGCTAGCCAAATTGTTGCACCTTTTGCCAATTCTTTTGATCCATTGTATGACAACTTAAACTTGTCATGGGTTGATTACAAGGTTAAAAATATGCCATCTCGAGTCTACAAGAAGATGCCTAGATTTAATGGATACAATGTGTGTGAAGGAGATGCACATGTCGAAAGTTTTATAGCTTCATGGTGAAACATTCATTTAGAGATCAAGCTATTGTTGATGTGTTTTTCGTGACCACACCAACGCAGAATAAAGTCGCCAACGACTACCCTATTCTCTCTTGATCAAAGTATCTAGCATGCTAATATTGCGAGAGAGTTTGTGCGTTCAACTCCAAGGTTCCTTCAATGCGAATAGTCTCAGTTGGCTCAATGTGATTTGCTGGTATTTCAAGGGGACTTACAAAATTGTTCAATAGCAGAGGAAGGGGTTTTCACAATTTGACAGATTTATCAATGAAGCACGAGTTTCCTATTCTAACCAGAAAGTATTGAATGCAAATGGTGCAGGGTTAAGAAGGCTCTAATCTACTCTAAGGCGTGGGACATGGTGATCAATTCTCACAAGCTTCAACTAGGCTATGCTTTGCCTCGTTTTAGACAGCCTCCACAGAACCGATGCAATCTTCAGAGGAGTAGCTCAAGGTGTTCAGATCAGAACTTAGCATGAAAATACCATCACAACGACGCATATAAACATACAAATCAGGATCGAAGTTAAGTGCACGATATTCCAGTTGACCACACAAGGTGCATCCATTATTAGCGAACACACTAGTGGTAT
The DNA here is from genome assembly GCA_007258455.2 of Sequoia sempervirens. Classification (NCBI taxonomy): domain Eukaryota; kingdom Viridiplantae; phylum Streptophyta; class Pinopsida; order Cupressales; family Cupressaceae; genus Sequoia; species Sequoia sempervirens. The sequence goes on along the minus strand of VDFB02142358.1, from coordinate 18,653 downwards.
GGATAGATGAAGTTTGCTCAAATTGAAGACCACATTCCACAATTCCTATCTACTACATGCATGAAATGAAATTTATTCTACTCTACGCTACTTGAAGTAGAAGGGATTAAGAAACCTCGCTAGCTATCCATAACAAAGACGAATTTCACCATCAATGAAAAGATCTTTTATTATGAAAGTTTTATATAACAATTTCTTGCAAAAGTTTTCAAAGGAAAAATTTCCTTCTTCAAACTATCCTATCAATCTATACTAATCTACCTCTAAGCTATCACCTAGCTGTCTCTCTATTCTAATCTCTACTATCTAACTTCTACTACTGTACAAATGAGGGGGGATGCCCCTTTATATAGCTGGTCAATCTGACGGATGACTCATATTACAATCGGCTGGATGGACTAGATCGAGCCACCTCAGCCCTAAACAAGATTCACCCTAAAAACCGCCATAAAGAGGAGTGGGGCAATAAATGAGCCATTAATGTCCATCATCCTTCTAGAAGATTCCTATTTTGAAATGTGTTCACATTGTTCTTGTTCTTGACTGCAAACTTGATCAAACAGCTTCAACTTTTGGCATGCATGTTCTCATTTTGAAATTCCAAGACATCAACCTCATTCTTCTGCTCGACAATGATTTTCTTCTTGATGTTGTTCTTCAACTTAGAAGTACTTGAGGACGACCTTCTTCTCTCCATCCTGAGCTTTGAAAACATTTCTTCTTTGTCACTTGAGCTAGGCACGTACTAAGTCTCAACACTTAGCCATTTCTTGCAATTCTTCTTCCTTCGAGGTTGGAACGTAATCTTGGAGCACTTGCTTCATCGCTTCAAGTCATCACCGCCTAGTCTCGATGTTCCTCCTGCAAAACAAGCAAGGAGAAGAGCATCAAAACACTTCATAATATAAATTCACTTTACTTACCTGATTTTCATGCTGCAATCTTTGAGGTTTGAGCAATTTCCGGAAAATTTCTCCTCTAGAAAACCCTACTTTCTTCATAGATTTTCAACATCTGCCTGCCATCTTGACGCCTTCATCCTAATATTTGAGTTTCACTTTAGCTTCACATTCTTCATGCCTTAGACAAATTTCATCTTCCTCAAGGGCGTATCACAATTCATTTCATCAACTGGGTCGTTGACAACTTTGATTTTATTCAACTCTGGCTCAAGAAGATTATCATCACGAAGAATTTGAGCAAATTCACCTAGGCAGTCAACTTCAAATTCATCATATGAAGCATTTTTCCTTTTGAAAACACATTTTATTCACTTTGCCTTAGAAAAATTTTCAAATTTTTACTTAGGAAATTTCATAATTCAAGTTCCCACCAAAAATATTTATCTCGGAGGCCCTGGCGACGTGTGGAAGACTTTGAAATCTATCCCTCATCGAAGATCTTCAATACCCAAAAGAAAATTTTCTTCAGAACGTGCCGAATTCATGGGTATACAACGAACGGGTTCATTTAATTTTTAAATTTTTACACCTTAGAAAAATAATTTCCGACAAATTTATTCTAGTTCCTCACATCTGTGAACATTTCCTGTTGCTCTGACTTGAAAATTTCTATCAATCATGTGAAGCTGACATCATCTGACTTCATCTTCGGCAAATTCATTCGTGTCCAGGAAATTTCATCACTTCACCAGACTTAGGCGTTTTTCCTCTAGAGAGGTGGAATTTTGATAACACTTAGAAAAATATTTAAAATCACTTAGCACTTTGAACTTGCCTTAGGAAAATTTGATTCACTTCAATCATCTTGCCAATGGTGAGAATTTTTTTATCAATTTACTTGGAAAAAATTTAATGCATGGAGTGCATATGTCATGAAGAATATATTTCCTCCCAACGCCTAGCAACCTTCATCTTACAACAACTTTGCAATATTTATCTTCCCCTTGGACGTATTTCATACTTGAAGAGGACTTATCTCCACGCCTATCATATTTATTTCACCACCTTGCATCTAGGGCACATCTCACTTGTCAGGTAGGAAATTTCAAACTTCAATGCCTAGCACACTTTATTCTCCATTTTCACCTTCAATGCCTTAGTAATATTTATCTCCTAGCATACTCCAAGATGGGCGCATTTTTGATGTCATGAAGGATGATAAACTTCCAATGCTTTTTCCTTGACCATTGACTTCCCTTTTTTTTGTCTTTACACGCACTTATTTGGGCGCATTTAAGCATGGGAAGAGGATGAGATTTCAAACGCCACCTTTGCTTTGACTTGTCTTTGAATTCCTTGCTAATATTGGGCACATTTCTTATAGTGAGGTGGATTTCAAAATTTTGTCTTCTTCCTTGTCCTTGCATGGGCGCATATGCCATAGGAGGAGGATAAGCATCTTTGACTTCCCTTTTGACTTCTCCTTGAGCTCCTTCTAAACTTGGCGCATTTGAGGGGGTGAATAGACTTATGCCTTAGAATATTTTTCTAGCATCTTGCTTGTGAGGGCGCATTTTGAATGTGATGAGGGATAAAGCTTTTTCCAACCCCCTTGACTTGTTGACTCTTTGACTTCCTTGTAGCATGGGCACATATTGCCTATGGTGAGGGATGAAACACTTTGACCATTCAACTTCCTTGCTGAACTTCTTAAGGTGGGCGCATTTGATAGTGGCAGGAGGATATCTTTCTGCCTTAGAACTTTTTTTTTTCAAAACCCTCATCAAAGTGAGTGCATTTTGATGGGTGAGAAGGATGCAACTTGATACTTAGAATTTTTCAAACATCTTCATTCTTCTTGAGGGCGCATTTAGAGGCATGAGTAGGACAAAACTTCAATGCCTTAGAAATTTCTCCAACCATCTTGCATGTGAGGGTGCATTTTACCCCTAGAGGTGGATGAACACTTAGAATATTTTTCATGACTTCCAGCGAGCTTCACAATGTCCTGCTTTTTATAGAAAGTCCTTCAATTTTCACACTTTTGAAGCTTGGATCAATTTGAAATTTTGAACATAGGACCTTCATGACCTTGTCAGCCTATTCACACTGCCATTCTGAGATGGCCTGCTAAAAATAGCCCATTTCTGAAGGTGATTTACTATTTATAGTATCTGCTTGCTTCTAAGACCTCCACAACTTTGTTTGACTTGAAACTCGAATGATGTGCTCCTCATCGGGTGACCTGCCCATTGACACTGGCGCCTGCTACTGGTTTACTATTTTTAGCCAGTTTCTGAAATGAATTTCTATAAATAGTAAGTGCTCTATTTGCCTTCAAATTTTACCGGTGGATAGCTTGAAAGATGCTGATCGCAGTGGGATACACCGGTTTTTGGAAATTCTGACTTTTTACCCCTCTTTTCGGGTCTCGAAGCTGGAAACCCTAATCTGACTTGCATGCATATGAAACGACCTCTGTTTGACCTTTTTTTTGTTGCACTGCGATCAGTTTGTGATTCTGAAGTGTTGGGAGGCAGCTGCCGAAATGAATTTGCTGAAAATAGTAAGTCATTGAATATTGATCATCTTGCTTTGCATGTCACATCACTGCGAAGTTCTCGAAAAACCCATAAGGAATCATTCAACATGCAAAGAAAACCCTAACATGCAAACCCTAAAAATAGTCTCTGAAGGTTGAACTCTAAAAGTTGTTATCTCACTTTGCATGTTATACCATTGCGAAGGTCTCTGAAAACCCAGAAGGAATCTCCAAACATGCACTAAAAAACTCTGTGTATAAACCCTGAAATTTGCTTTGGAAGCTGAACTGCTAAAAATAGATAGTTGTCTGTTTCAACTCAAATTTTGCCAGTGAGTAGCTTGATGTGTTCTGGATGTAGTGTGACTGTCAAAACTTGAAGAATGCTGAAGGAACACTCTGAATTGCACACTTACTAAAAATAGTAAGTTGTCAGAATCTAATGAAATTTTAGTGGAAACTTGCTGGAAGCATGCTGACAACAACATTAGTCTCATATTTCAATTTACTCACTTCATTTGAATTCAGATTGACTAGAGAAATACAAACCCTAATTTTCAGACTTGGCCAAAATTTTGCGTTTAAGCGCACAGATGGGCACATCCTCGGAAAGCGGACAACAGAAAGAGACAAAAAGAGAGAGAGAGACAACATGAAAACTAACTAAAATCAAGCCAAAAGTTCTAAACGAAGCAAAAATTAGGGGGTCCCCATTTGCAATGGGGCGATGTGTGAAAAAGGTCACAACATATATGTGGATGAGATTTTTTGTCAAATCTCTTGAAGCTAAAGCTAGGGACTGGTACTTAAGTTTTCCTGAGAAGTCCTTTTCCTGCTAGGATAAACTAGTGGATGCTTATAGAGAAGAATTTGTAAAAGAACCTTCTGACCTTGTCACAAAATTAAAGCAGATGAAGAAACAAGATGAAGAGTCAAGCATTGCTTTTAGTCACAGATTTGTTGTTGCTCTTGCACTAATTCCTAAAAGTTTCAGACCTAGTACATCAGATTGCATTCATCTGTATTTTGAAGCTTTTGAGGAGGGATCTAGTGCACTGTTAAAGTATTTCAAAATATTGAGTATGCAGATGGCTTACACATATTTAGACAATATGGGAAAAATAAGGAATGAATATGTGCAAGGTCTGATGTCTTTAGTTGTTGGTAAACATGCTAATGAAATTAGCAACTATATGAATACAAATGATCAAATATTTTTAGTTTTAGATACAGACAAATGCACACTTGAGAAGGAAGAAGTTAAGAGTGATGTAATGTCTACCATTGATGCTCATGATAGTGAAAATGTTTGTCTCTCTCCTCAAGAAGATGTAAATGACCAACTCAATGATGATACTCAGTCCAATGATGAAATGAAGAAAGATGTAGATTGTTGTCATGACAACCCAAAAGTAAGAATGAGCAAATGGACAGCTTGTCCTCTATGACAAATTGTGACCATGCTTTTGACAACGTTGTTAGCAATTCAATCTCCTATATTGGGAAAACCTAGTTTGTGATTAGTCCATTGAGATTTCAGACTTTGATGATGGTGATATCATGGTATACCCTAATTTACAACTTGGTAATGCATGCAGTTCTAGTGGAAGTCAAGAAGAGGAAGTGGTTGAAAGAATGGATCAGAACAATGATCTATTGAGCAGTGAACAAATTTCAAATCTGTTGACCATTGAATATAAAAAATATGCACATGTGAGTAACCCTCAGTTGCTGTGTATTGCACATATTAATTTTGATAGTGATGATAACCTTCACTATGCGAGATATGATGCATGGGTATTTGATCTTCCTTTCAGTTATGAATCAGTTGGTCAGCATGGTGATAATGTGGGTAATGACAAACAACCATTTGATTTTAATGATGCATTGTATGATGAGTATGAAAGTGTACAAGCTGATGCAAGTTCAGAAATCTGTTTTGATGAGTTAGCAACATCAGATAACCATAATGTTTGTGTATCTAATAAGCCAAATTTTGAGAATTTTAATGTAGATTTGGATAAGTATCCATTTCTTGTTTTAGATGATCCTAGTTATGAGTCTTTTCATATGAATATGGAGGGTGATTTCAAAGAAAAAACAAATTATCTTTCTGAACCAGAATTACTCACTTTTGAACAAGCTATGAATGCTGAAGATGTTGATATGTTGTGTTCAGAAGATATCAAAGTGAGTAAGGATGAGGATAGGTTAGAGATTCTTGATGATTCTCCACACCAGCATGTTGAGGCAAAATTACAGTGCATCCCAATGTATGAGTGCATCTCTTTACATACACTCAGAGATAGTTTGCATGATGTGCATAATCTTTTGATTAGTTACTATGACTATTTCACCTTTGACATGCAAACTAATGATCAGATTGAGCTTGATAGTACTAGCCATGTGGCAGAATATGAGTGCCATTTTTTTCAATTGGATAAAATTTTCATGAAGTGTGGCAACGTGCAAAACATTGAAGAATGTTGTTTTCAGCTTGAGAATGATTTACATGATAAACATCATAAGATGTTGCCACATGATAATCAATATTTTAAGAGTATGCCTAATTTTCAAATACTTGGTAATTATGAATTTGTTGACAACATTGTATATGCTGAGTTGTTAGGAGATGCTAGCATGTTTAATCAGGCAGATTACAGTGATATTTTCAGATTGGCTTCAGTGAAGTGTGATGAGAACTTTTTCTATGATAGAGGTAAGAAGAGACCCACAATTTTTGACCTGTCAAACCAAAGCAGTAGGGGGAAAAGATGACTTTTTGACTCTGTCACCCAATGAAGTAGGCACCTGGTCTGCTTCTCCAGAGGATATGAATTCTTGCTATGCCCACAAGGGGCATACATCCCCAGTCAGAGCCACTGATGGCACCTTCAAAATTTGCAAAATTTGAACTACCCATATTGAGCCCTAATTTTTTTTGTTCCATCTTGAACCCTTGTTACATTTGGATGTAGGGTTATTATCTAAGGGTTTAGGGTTTTATTTGTTATAATTGCTTATAACATTCTATTTGGTCATTGACTTCATGTTTCCCGTTTCCGGTCATTTTAAAACTCTCTTATGTCTATCACTGTCGTCAAGTGACCGGTCCCTATCGCCTAACTCTAAATTTCTAAATTTTTATAAAGTTATGTAAAGGGTCCTTTTGGCCTTTACATCCTTTGCATTTCATGACTTAGAAGTTCTCAAGCCCATTTTCTCATGTCATCCTCAAGGATCCCTTTCATTAGAACAACTTAACTACATGTGCTTAGGGTATTCATTTAAGTCCCGATGACCTTCTTACTTATCGCTCATCGCTGATTTCTTCAGAAGTGCATTTTTTGAATTAACAATGAGCGATGAAGTGGTATTTCTTTGATATCGCTAATCATAAATAGCTTCCAAAGCTCTTAAATCGAATGTGTGATGTGTGATGAATGATGCTCCTTGTATTGTTGAGGAATCACTTGTTGCTAATGGCTTTTGAGTCTTCAATATTGTAATAGTGATGAGTGATGCCCCCTGGCCTTATGTTCTTTTTCACGTATCGTGGATATGTTTTAGATGCTAAGTTCCACATTAGCGATACATGATACACATTGTAACTATGTAAATCCTCTCATCGTGAATTGCTTGTAAATTGTATGAGGATAATTAGCGATGAGTGATGACCTTACGTTTTATCATTCATCGCGGATTCATTGCAAAACTTAAGTTCCAAATTAGTGATGAGCGATGGTATTCTCTGAAAGGTTTCTTTCACTAATATGATAAGATCTTATGTGCGATGTATCTTGTACCAATGATTTTCATGGAGTTCTACGTGTCTAAATCTAATTTCTTCACTGCATCTCCCGCCGCTGATAGGAGCTTAGGTGAAAAATTTGAATTGGCGATGCACGATGGAAGGATGAATGTGATTAGAGACGGGCCATAGATCTAAGGGCTGAGATTTCATCGCGGGGATGTTTACATCGCCGATGATGCCGATGAAGGATGAGATTCATCTGCAATAGGCGATGACTATTGATGGAACAAGCAACATGGTAGGATCCTGAGGATTTCGCATAAAGCAAAAAGGAAAGTAATGAGAAGACTGGAGAACCGTTGATGTAGTTTTAAAATAGGATGATCCAACGGACTAAACTTCATCGCGACAATAATTTCATCGTTAATTACACCCTAAAATTTGGGGAAGATCAATGATGAGCGATGAAGTGTATAAGGAAATATTCTCTCTAAAAAACACATTGGTCTTATGTACTTCGTCGATATTAATGAAGGAGCATGAATTAGGTTGGCGATACATTCTAATTGGTAGATCACATGATTTATCAAGATTAAAGAAGAACGTGGCAACATTTGGGATAACATCACTGTTTTCTAGGAGCAAGTTGCTAATAGTCAAAAAATGATGCTCATGACCACCTTAGATGAGGTTTTAATTGTTTTAAGATCAACGACCTAGATTCAAAGCTGACCTGTTAAGTTATCAACTCGCTCGCACGAGGAGTTATTGAATCATTAATTCTACATGCTCCAATTGTATATTTAATGCAGGTTGATCGCTGTTCATTCTCACCATTTTTCCAGTCTGCACTGAATGTAAGGCGAAGTGTGAAGAAGAGTGAGAGGTTGTTTGTTTTTCTTGAGTTGAATATTCTTGTCTTGAGTAAGTTGGTTTCAAATGGGGTTCTTTGGTCTGGTTAGGAATTTATCGACTAGGTTGGTTACAATTGTCTGGGTTGTAGGTGTGTCTCCTTGTAGCTCTGTCTTGAATTGTTAAATTCTGCTTGTTCTGGAAATGGGGAAAACTGGTGTGAAAATTCAACCTGTTAGAAGGTCTAGTTGACTCAATGTATTTGAGTATCACGAGGATATAATTGAGTAGGAAGCCCGGGCTTCTCCTGAGGTTTCAAAGGGTAAAAGGAGGGCTAGAGGTCATAAGAAGAAATCAATTGTGTAGAGTACTTGAGAAACAAAACCATTCCGAGAGAAATGGTTAAGTTCAAAGGCAAGGAACTGGCTCAGCTAGTAAAGAAGGCTAGGAAAAAAGAGAAAAGTCATATGGCCTGCTTGGGAAAACACAATTCTCCTATTGTGCTTTCTGATACTCCTTCAGATGCTAAAGGTGATACTGATTTAGGATATGGCCAGTACCTCCTTTCTTTGGTGCCATATGGGAGCTCTAACAATGACGTGGTGATGGTCCCTCCAATTTCATCGAGGACAAGGAGCAGTCAGGCATTCTTTGATTTTGACGACTCTAAATAGGGTCACCGCCTTGTTTTTGTTTTTGATGACACCGTGGTCTTTGCATAGGAAGTATTTGTTTTTAGTATGTCCATGGTTTGTCTTTTTCTCTTCCATGTTGATGTGGAAGTCCTCCGGATGATAAGATATGGAATCCTTTTTGTTTCAACAATGAACGCGATGACAACAACTAATGGTATCCTACACACATGTTTTTCTTTTTTTCCTCCCTTGTTCCCAAATGATTGCGTATGAAACCGCTTGGGGAGTTCTTCGAGGAATCAATTGAAATTAGGTTTTTGAAATGAACTGAAATGAAAACAAAATTGTAATTCAACCGGATGCTTGTTGCTCCCCTGTTTATAAAGGGGATTTCATAGCTGATGTTAAGAGAGTTCAAAATTTTTGAGTCTAGAATAGGTCAAGGTGAATACTATGCTCTGAGAGCAAATATAATGTAAACAGATATTAGTAAATATATCAGAAGCTAATCTAGGGTGAAAGTTATACTATATGAAGATCTTAAATATGCTTTTACAAAATAAATATCAGCAATGGAAAGAGAGTTTTAAAATATTTTTCTCCTATGTATCTTTCTTCTAAATTATGAATGAAGTTATTGAAAATTATTTCGTTTGTCTTTTGTCATTTGCATTGAATGGATGAGTTTTTTTTTTACTTTAGTTCAATGAATTGATTAAATGCTAAAATGAGGCCATCAGTTTATAGGAAAGGGATATAGGATTTGGTAAGGAAGTAATATTTTGAAACATAGTGAGTTAGATGTTACAAAGTGGCGTACTAATAGTCCATTAATTTATGATGTTCAATCATAATTGTATTACTAATTGATTGCAAGTTATGACTCAGTTTCTCCCTCAGATAGGGTACTGATTATTTTATTAGTTTATCTCATGGCCAACTGAGCTAGTAATGAATTTGAGCTAAGATTCAAGATGAAGACAAATTCATAACATACTCTAAACTACATTTCCCCAACTTTCAGTATATAAACACCTTCTCTAAAACAAATAACACTTTCACCTGAGGTTTGAGAAGCTTTTGATCAAGTGAGTTTCTTGAGGAAATGCATCTGTGTGAGGAAATGCTCTTGACCGAATTTGAGATATTATGAGCATGCATAGGATTACCCCCTAGGTCTCATAGAGCCCGAAGAGAAGAAGTGAGGTACTAAGTACTTTACTTAAGTGTTGGCCAATCCTCAACCTTACTGATGATTGAGTTGTGGAAAATTCATAGGTAAGGATTGAGATTAAGTTTGGTTCTTAAAAAATCACCAATAGAACTCACAGGAAAATATGTTCCTTTTATGTGTAGTAATATGCATTAAGTTTATAAGATTTTGACAAGTTCAAAAATGTGAGGCATTTCCAACTTCCTCTAAGAGTATTAATGTTTAAATTTTAGAAAACTTGCGTGTTTGATATATTATGGTAGTGGAAGCATAATCATTTATATATAATATTAATGGTGAAATTTACATACACATGCCATTTCCTATTTAGTTTTGTACCCATTTTGAAGAAGCGTCTTAATACATGTACATATTGACAAATGACACAATCTTGTGTGGAGTTGGGATCATTCCTCTAGCCTTTATCTATCCCTATACACACATATTCCTGTACATTTAGCCCCCACCATAGCCTTATATGCACATACTCTGTTATGTTGTTCACCTAAGCCTTTTACATATATTCCACTTGTCCATACACCTACCTCCATACAATTATTCTACATCTAGATCTGAATGTTTGTCCACCTAGGATCATCTCTATGGTTGTAGACTTGATCCTCATCTTTTCAAAATTCAAATTCAATAATTAGTTGACCACCCCTTTATTTTCAAACCTTGAGTTGACTAAGAACACATTTTGTGAAATTTGATACCATGCACTAGTATTTAAAGACATTTATTAGCATTCATTTTAGACATTTGGGACTCATGTCCTTTCTCATCCTAGAGCATTAAAGGAGCAATCAATAGCAACACATTTTTTTGGGTGCACTAAAAGGAGTATCAAGTTTGCATTCACCATTCTAGAGCTCTTATCTACTATCTTAAGGAATTTCATTGACGGGGAGATCACAATTCCAAACTAGAGGTAGAGTATATTCCAAGATCTTCATCAAAGGTCTACATTCTTTAGAAATAGATCCAAGTACCCATATTCGTTGCATTTACTTACCTAAAATAACTGTTGCAATAATGTAATTTATCTTCCCCAATTATCATTAATTAATCTAGGTTGATATGTGCTTATTGTTTGTATTTGCTTTAATTGACCATAAAGAAAGTCTATTTTCCTTTATATTTTTGGTGAACCCATCCAATCTAACATGATCTAGTTTTCTTCTAAGGTTTTTTTTATCCATATAAGGGTTTTTTCTAGATTTGTATGTTTTTTATGTTTACATGTCATTTTTAGACTTGGAACTTTCTACATTTGTTTGTTTCATTGATTTTACATTGTTATAGTTCTTTCTACTAGGGTTTTCAAGTTTATTGTGATATATTTTCTACCCACTCTTAGCCATCATATTAGGCTTTCACTTTTAGATATGGTATATTACTAATATTCATATACTATTTAATTTGAAACAAAAGTTTTGAGCTTTATTTTCCTATATCTTTTATTTATGCCACAAGTTACTTGAAATCCTAATCTTCCATTATGAAGGAGTGCTCTTATAAACTCTAACATGACCCAAACCCTTGAGAATGAAGTATATTATGATACTCATAATGATCTAACAATAAGGATTATGGCCACGATGCTCGTATGAGCAATCAAGACTCTACACATGAATTGGTTAGAGTAGCTAATGTAAAAAATCCTAAATAACTAGCATATATGTTTCATGATGAGTTTGCCAACAAGCCATTTGAATGAGACTTTACAAGCAATTTATGCTCAAACATCTATTATGCCAAGTGCATCAACTTCCACCATCCTACTATAGATCCATCCTTTACAATTATCTCTTTCACCACCACTACTCATCCCCATAGTACCACTATAACTAGTCTCCTGCCATTTAGTACTTATCCTTTTCCCACTTACCCTCAATGCTATGACTTAGCTCCTAATAATAGCCCCTTGAAATAACCATCACCCACATGATGTAGAACACCTCCATACCTCTTTCATCCACCACTAGCCTACCAATTCTCCATTTAGCCAAACCACTTCCATACCCAACACTACATCCCCCACACTAAATACCCTTAAGGGCCTTACTTCCTCTCTACCATTATCCCAAGCTATCACTTCTTCCACTCCTCTTTCTTCTATTTCCTATGGCCACACACCATAGTGGTCCCTAACCATCATTAGTCACCATTCTTAATCTACTTTAGATGCACTATTCCACAAAATAAACCAAATATAAAAAGAGAGACTAGATGCAAAGCCAAACATACATGGTAGTGACGAGTTTATGATGCCAAAACATAAACCCCTAACTTTGATATTGTGATATATCCATTACCCATGGTTTTAGTGTATTATATAATAATCTACTATTACATCATTGTAATACATATTGGAATAACTATATTAATAATAAAATAACAATAATAATAATAAAACATTATTATTAACATAAATTGGTTGGATGCATAGTTTATTGATTTCCCCTTTGCAACCGTTTATTCTCATGAATAATTTTTTGCCTCACTAATATACCGCTCATTGCCTGAGCACAATACTATCCATATGCCTAGTGAAATTGGAGATTTAAAATCCTGTGACGTAAGAGTGGAGGAAAGTTGCAGAGGATTTTTTTTGAGGTTGTTTAAAGCATGAAGATACTCACGAGAGAGGAGCCTCATGCACAGATCAATAGTCGGCTGTCATTAGTTATGCCCTAGCCCTGCAAACAAAAGAAAAAGTGCGTTATGCGAATTGCAGGGTTCAGAAACCCTAAATTGCAGAATATCAGTGCAAAACATGGAATTATATAGTCGCCAAATCGTTTTGTACACAGAATAAAACAAACAAAAGGACACGTCTACTGTGTAAAGAAGCAATTCCATTGAAATTATATGTGAATTTTCCAAGATTATTCCATGACAACTCAAGAGAAACCACAATAAGCAACAAAATTTTTACGTGAAAATCCAAGTTTGCAGAAGTAGGTGTGAAACGAACTTGAAAGGTGCATGATTTTTTTTCAGTTTCTAAGGTTTTCTGTGGGTTATGAGGATTGTTTAGAGAAAAAACTTTCAAGAGTTTATTGAAAAAAAAAGGAAATTCTTTTTTAAAGTTTTTATAAATTTATAAGCCAATTGTTTAAAGTATTATTTAAAAAAAATCACATCTATTTCCAAACCTTTCCATTTCAAAAAAAAGGAAATCTTTTTTAAAGTTTTTTATTAAATTCTAAGTCAATTGTTTAAAGTATTATTTTTAAAGTTATAAGCCAATTGTTTAAAGCACTCTTTTTTAAGGTATTATGTATAAACATCTATTGCCATTTCTGGCGACTTAACTCTCTTTGGTATTGTAAGTTTAGACGAAGCAGCTAGAACAACCTTAGCTTGCAAATCTGGAAATCTAAAGCTGATGCCCAATCCCAACTCACTGCTTGGAAACTTCTTCATGTGAAACTCCTAGTTGGTTCCCGCCTCAAATTCCTCTACCCGCCTCCTTCATGCCCCTTTTGTGGTAGGATGGAAACTCTCAAACATTGCTTTTGGTCTTGCCCTCATGTTAAAAAGTTGTGGACAACTCTCTTCACCCTCACACCTGCCCTTTTTCATTTCCCTTGGACGTGACAATCTACTCTTCTTGGTTTATCAACTAACCATAACTTAATTTCCAGCTCATGCCACCTTACTATCATTAAATGCATATGAAAATTTAGATGTTTGGCTGCCTTGTCTCAATCCTTTTTGCCATGTGAAATGGAAATTCATTTCATCTGCTATAGTCTGTTAAACCAAGTGATTTGGATAGCCCATTCAATCAATCACCACATTCATGATGATGCTATCAAGTGGCAGGCTGGAGGGATTCTTACATAACTTAAGAACAAGGTTTTTCCTTTAGGAGTCCAATAGCCTTAAGACACTAATTTCCATGCCTACACAACCACTAGTTTCACTTGATTTGTGCAGGGTGTTTAGCTGGAAGTTGCTCCTTGTTGCAAGATCTTCATACACTTCCATTTTCTATTGCCAGGAATGGAAATCAACAAGTTTGTTGCTTCATTGTGCATTTGTTGTAGATTATGGAGGCTTCTTTTATCTTGATTTTAGTTGGAGTTGGATCATCTAGGTGTTGCAACCTATATGGACCTTCCTTTTAGTTGAGGTTTTGTTTTAACAATGTGTTGTGACTTTCTCTTGGAAAGCAATGGTTTCTCAGAGAAGTTAGCTCTATATGTAATGGATACTCAAAGAAGTTAGCTCTACATGTAATTTTGCAATTGCAATCTATGGATGAGGGGTGCTGCTCATTTCTAACTTTGATTCACATTGCCTTTGTGAATTAATTTCCTTGCAGCAACATTTTGACTGTTTTTGTGTAACTGTTGTCTTGTAACAACATTCCGACTGTCCATTTGCTGCCTTTTGCTTGTATTCGTCTTGTTGTATATTATTGTTGTTTTGACACAACATATTGGCTCTTTGTAATCTTATTTTTTGCTTATTTCAATAAAAAAAATAACGTCAATTTTTATTAAACTAAATAGTGGTGTTCGGTATAATTGGTGCTTCTAATTCACATTTATCAATTTGAATTGTCGTATCTAATGTCTAAATAGCTAGAATGAAATATGTGACACTGACCATGTAAAATGTGAGGAAAAATAAGAGTGTATATTTCCTTTTGGAGAGATGACAATCCCCCAAATCTTATAAAATGACTTACAATGCTAAAAACTTAATGCCTCTTGACTCTCAACTATTGAGAGAAGATAATTATCTAGCCTAGGAAACCTAGGTACAAACTCAACTTTGTCAAGTTTGTGTTGAGAATAACTAGTATGATAAGGCCAATCAAAAGACCAAACTCATAATCTTGTTTAGTGTCTTTGATGATGTTTAACCTCACATTTGAATAGCCAAAATTACCAAAGAGACTTTGAAATTGCCTCAAGAAAGTATACAAGGCCAAAAATTATATTCAAATCCTTCACTTGCAACATCAATTATACTCTTTCCAAATGTAAAGTGGTGAAAAAGTGGAGAATTTTTTTAGAAGAGTTGCAGTGACCAAGACACCACTACAAACATTAGGGGAAGATGCGTTAGATGACTCTCTTGTATCCATTGTCCTAAGAGCACTACTCCTTTCATTTCACATGTTTACCATATGTCTCAATGTGGCTAGAAAAAAACTATATCTTTTGAGAGATTGGCGAATTTTCTTCAATCAGAAGAGGCAATTCATGGTGAGACCTTAGACTCCCTAGACAAGTAGGCCTTTGCATCTCAAGAAAAGGGAAACCAACTTAAATGTTGAAGTGCTCCATTAGGTTCATCCAAATCTAAACAAGATAATTCCTTTGCACATAAAGAAAAAGTCTCATTTGTGGAAATAAGGGACACAATCTCCAAGAATTTTGGTATAATTCCTTTGCAAATAGTGAATCTAGCCAATGAAAGACATCAAAGCATTCTTGGGGGGAAAGAAGAAGAATTTCTATCAAACATGAAGTAACCACAAGATCACATGACACATGAACACCATCATTTTTATGTGGAAAACCCAAAAAGGGAAAAACCACGGTGAGGAGTAGCTCACAATATATTATAATTGGTTATAAGATATTACAGAGGCTCACTACTAGGACACACTATCCAATAAGGCTCACATCTAGAGATAGATACAAAACAAAAATGGCCACACAACCAAGATATGAACTGATACAAAATGCACCTTCCTTGTGTTGAATTTAGTTTCTTTGAACCTCTGAATGCAAAATACTGCTTTGCTCAACATTCACAATAGTTTTGCAAATGTCCTACAGGTGTCTAATTACATCCAAGATAGTAACAAATTAGGTTAGCCCATCAGATGTATATTGACATCTATAAACAATCTCCCAAAATTGTAAAGATTGAATCCACTCACCGTGAGAACGTAGGCTGGATTACACATACTCATTTGCATTGTATAAAGCCTGAAATTGAATGCCGAACAACTGTCACTTGTAACTTTTGGCCTGTTCATCCAAAATCGCTGAAATATTGATCATAGATGCACATAGTAGTCATGATAACATACTATAACCTCATAAGCAGATTTTATTACATGAGAAAATCCGGATTAGAATACCGGATTAAGACATCTCCATTTTGTTCACCAGATTGGAGAAAACTGTCAACAATTAATGTTGGCATCATTGACAACACATTAAAGGGTTGCTTCTTCATTCTTTCAACAATCTCCCCCTTTATCATTGATGACAACATGTTCCAAACATGAATCTCCAAAACTCAAAACATATACCATCAAAAATATTCAAGCAAACATGATCTCCCCCTTTCAAGCATACACCATCTCAGTCATCAAACTTCTCCACAACAACAAAACTTCTCCCAAAATCATCTCTTATCACCTAACTTCTCACTTCTCATTTTTCCCAACTTCTCCAACACCAAAACTTCTCCCCTTTTGACATCAAGGACAAAGGGTGTGCCAACAACATACATATAAGTTCTAAACTTGATGCATATGTACAAAAAAATAGTTGAAATGTACTGACTCCCCCTTAGAGAGTTATCCCAACAATAGTCTAACTGTATGTACAATGAGAAAAGTGAAAACAACTGAAAAATTTGAAAGAATATGAACATGTGAAATATGTTCTATTGGAGGAGTAGGCACCTTCTAGCTCCTTAAGAATTGTCTGCTAGGAAGACTTTCCTTCATTCCAAGTCTTTTTGGCTACAACAAGCGATTTATACATTGATTCCAGCTCTATAATGTTCTCCTCTCCCTCTTCCAGAGTACTTGGGTCCATATTTATCTTTGCAATCCTTTTTGCATCAACGAGGGCACTTGACATTGGTATATGCTTGGTCTTCACCAAGTCCCCAAGCTGTCCAAATCTCCTTATTATGTCTTCTTTCTGCCTTTGTAAAGTGAAAAAATTATTTTGTAGGTCTGTAATGGTAGTCCAAGAGGTATAATCTCTGTCTTTAGCTGGGTCAAAGGCTTCAGAGGCATTAGATATCTGCGACTCTATGGATTCCATTAAGTCCTTAATGCCTTGAGTGGCATCCGAACACCTCATGCAATACAAGAACAAAATATTGGCCTCATCTTCACAATCTTGCACTTCTTTTAGACATTCTTTCACTTTCCCATGTGCAGATGCACATCTATCCTATAACTCTAGAAGTCTCTTCTCAACAAATCTTGATTCAACATCCTTTTCAATTTTCTCCTTCAAACCAGAGGCATACTCCTTAAGTGAATCAACTAAAAACTTTAGATCTTCTATAGGTGTTAAAGAGTTATCAATTGCAACACTGGGAGTAGCATCCTGCAGAGACTTAATAGCATAATTAATTAGTTCTTTCCACTTTTGATGAGTCTATATAATATCTTTTCTTCTAGAGGCATGGAAGAAATCTCTGAGCTCCAAATTTTGAATTGGTGAGATCTTGTCAAGATCCACACTGCCTTGGTACATTGGGAGTTGTAGCAACTAGGGAGGAATAGTCAGTTGAAATATTATTTTCTTTGTCAAAAGACCCATGAGTGTGTTTCCTAAGGATTCTCCAGATGGCTTTGGTTGCTCCATGATCTTTTGAAACTCTTCTTCATTCTTTTCAACTTCAGTCTCTTCTTTATTCTCCTCTTTCTCCTCTTTCTCTTCTTCCTCTTCTTCCTCTTCTTTGCTGGATGGATTTTCCTTTTGTTTAACTTTATCTTCATCCTCCTTTTTCTCCTCATTATATTTCTTATTGTCATCCCTTTCTCCTTTTCCTTCTACTTCTCCATTTTGATTTCCTTCATCTTCATTTCCAACATATTCATTATGTCTATCAAGGTGGTCTTCAACACCATTATCAACAACATTCTTATCATGTTCTTGTTCTTGACCTGCATTATGGTTTTCATTATTAGCACCAGTGATCATGTAAGTATCTTTCAGAGGGGAAGATGTCTCTAGGGAAGCATTTGTTTCATCTACCGATGGTGGTGAGAACACCACATTCTTTGCATCATCAAATGGTGAAATTTCTTCTATAGTGTGAACATTTACTTCTTCCAAAACTTCTTTAAAAATAGGTAAATTTGTAATTGGAGGAATATTTTCCTCTACATCAATGACCTTATCTTTATTATGATCCTTTCCTTGAGCGGTTTTGAATGATGAAGCAACAATCATCCCAAACTTTTCTACAATGTCTCTGATAGTGCTGACTGTATCCTGCTTCAATTTATCTACTTGCTCTTTTTCTCTTCCCATAAGAATGGTGACTCTTTGTTTCACCTTGAATTGTTTAGTGTACACTTCAATCAAGGTAGCCTTGTCATCCTCAGATAAGGAGGATCTGATTTCATTCAAGGCATCATATTTCATCTTGTCCTTAGCTTTAACAACTTCATGCCTTCTTTCCACCAAGGATTTTCACACAACACTAGGAACCTTCTTCTTTATGTTTTCCATATTTGCATCTAAAATGATAATGTATTGAATAATGGCTTCAATGATAGTTTTATTATCTTCTTCATCCACTTCAACATATAATTTTGTATTTCGTTCTAACAGATCATCACGCTCTAACATATTATTGACCAAAACATCTATAATTTAATTAGAGTGCAAGCTCTTACTAGAGGAGTTTTTGTCTCCTTTTTATTTTCAGCTTTGAAGATCCTTCCTTTGATTTCTTGTCCTTCTTCTTTTCAAGATTTTTTTGAACATTACAATGAAAGCCTCCCTTTCTTTTTCAATCTCCT
>VDFB02142357.1:0-16245 GCA_007258455.2 Sequoia sempervirens | reverse complement strand
CGAAATAAATGGAGCACTTACTATTTATAGTAAGTCAATTTGGAAACGGGCTAAAAATAGTAAATCAGCTGCATGCGTCAGTGTCAGCCGACAGGTCACGTGGTGAGGAGCGCCTCATTAAAATTTCAAATCAATCGGAGCAATGGAGCTATCAGAAACATGAGGTTACTATTTATAGTAAACCACCTTCAGAAACAGGCTAAAAATAGCAGGTCAGCTAAAAATGGCAATGTCGACAGGACAATGAGGTGATAAGGATGCAGTGTGTAAAATTTCAAGTCGTTCCGAGCTTCAGAGGTGCAAAATTCAGAGGACTTACTATAAATAGCAGGGCATGAAATACTGGCGAAAAACGATGAAAAATGTTCTAAGTCTGGAACTTCATCTAGTTGACATGGCAAATGCGCCTAGTTGATGAGGAAGCTCAGGAAAAATTCTAAGTATGAGGTTTATCCTTCACACAGGCTCAAATGCGCCCAAAGGCACAAAAAGTCAAAGAAGTCAAAGATTATCACCCTGCTCCTATGGCAAAATGCGCCCACCTTGAAGAGAGAAAGGTTGAAAAATTTTCTAAGTGTGGAAATCCGCCACCCCCTTCCAAATGCGCCCATCCTCCTCAGGGGGTAAAATGCGCCCAAAGGCACAAAAAGTCAAAGAAGTCAACAAATATCATCCTGCTCCTATAGCAAAATGCGCCCAGCTCAAGGTTGATAGCAATAATATTTTCTAAGGCATGAAAGATATCCTCCTCACCCCTCTAAATGGGCCTATCCTTCTCTTGCATCAAAATGCGCCCAAGTTAGGAGAGAGTCAACAAGGTCAAAGCTTTTTATCCTCCTCAAGGGGTGAAATGCGCCCAAAGGCTAAGAAGTCAAAGTGGTCAATGAATTTCATCCACCAGCAAGGCTCAAATGCGCTCAAGTTGGAAGCAAGTCAACAAGTCAATGAAACTCGTCCTCCTTGCATGTCTAAATGCGCCCAAGTTAGGAAGGTAAAAGGTGAATGGAGGTAGTAAGTGAGGTGAAAATATTGCCTAGACGTGGTGAAAGGTGGTGAAAGGCGTTATCCTCCATCAAGCTCAAATGCGCCTAAGGTGATGTGTTAGAGAATATTGCAAGATGTGTTGCCTAGGCGTGATTTTTGAATTTCCTCTCCTAGCCTCATATGCGCCAAGGGTGATGAGTGTCATGAAGTGTTAGAAAATATTTCTAAGGCGTGTGAAGTGAGTAATTTCCTAAGGCGTGGTGAGTGATATGTGTGAGGTGTTGAGAATAAAATGCTAAGTGGGTTATGCGCCTAAAGTCAGAGATGAAGGATGAAGTGAGGTAACTTGCTAAATGATAAAAATTTCAAAGGCAAGGATGAGTATAGAATACGCCTAAGGTGTCGAGTAAGAGCAAAATAAAAAAATAAAATATCTCTAAGGCGTTAGAATTTTAAATAAAAAATTGCCTTGCAAGTGTGGAATAAATATAAATGGTGAGTGGCAAATCAAAGTGTGCCAGGCGTAAACGAAATTCTCCTAAGTGAAGTTGATACTTTTCTCACTGGTAGGCAAACAAAATTTTCTAAGGCAAATTCTCAGAGTGCAAGAGATGATTAAAATATTTTCTAAGGCAAAATATTTTCTTCTTAGAAAATACGCCTAGAGCTCAAGGTGGTGAAATTTTTTCGAAGCACGAGCAAATTTTTTTCAGTGATGAAGGCAGAGATGATGATAATGCAAGATGAGTTCAAGTTTCTTCAAGCTGGAGCAACACAGAACGATCACAGGCGAAGAATGAATTTAAAATGGTAAAATAATATTTTTCTAAGGTTCAAATTTCAAAAAAATTAAATGAACCCGTTCGTTGGGTACCCATGGATTCGAGGCGTTCCGAAGAAAATTTTCTTCTGGGTACTGAACATTTGCGATAATAGATGGATTTCCAAGTCTTCCGCACTTCGCCGACACTTTTTCAGTGGGAAATTTAATCAGTGCTCAAATTGTGAATTTTTCTAAGGGAAAATTTTAAATTTTCTAAGGCAAGTTTGAATAAAATGTGTTTTCGAAATGAATTTCTTCAAGTGAAGTCGAGATGAGTTGCCTAGATAATTTTGATGGAATTCGTCGAAGATGAATCTTCCAGAGGTGATGAAGAGTTAAAATTCGAATTTCAAGTGACAGGATTCCGGCTGGTGAATTAAAAGGATGAATTTAAATTAAATTTTTTGAAAATAAATTCAAAGATGCCAGTCAAAGTCAAGTTTCTAGAAGAATAAGATTCCTGACGTCGGGTGACAAGTGTCAGAAATACCAGAGAGGGAAAATTCGAATTCTTCAAGTGGAGTAGTGGAAGTTAAATTCACTGGCTAAAAATGGCTTCTTCTAGAATTCGATTTTGGCTATAAAATGGAGAGGTCTCTCACTTGTTTTCACAGCTAAAAATTCGATTTGCTCTGAGTGAAGCATTGCAGTGAAGTGTTGCAGTGAGTTGTTGCTTGAAGAGTTCGAAGTTTGAAGTTGCTGGAGCTGCTAAAGGGGACGCCTTGAGTTGCTGAGGAGCACAATTGCTGAAGTTAAGGAAGGCGCACTTGCTGATTGTTAAAGTCTGATTTGTTGCTGAAGTTGCCAAGGCTAAGAGGTACGACTTTGCCGGTGTGGGTGGCTGAAGTTTCATTCGTTGCTGAAGTTGAGGTTGCCAGTGGTAAGAAGGACGCCTTGAGCTTGCTGAGAGATTAAAGGGTGCTAAGTTGTGAAGTGCGCACTTGCTGGTGCAAAGTACAAGCTTATTAAAGTTGCTGATTGACATTGGTTAAAAGTGCTGAAGGCTGAAGTTTACTTAGAAACTTTTTCTAAGTGTTGAGGCTCGAATTTATTAGAGAAGAAGATGAGGTTTGCAAACATGAGAGTTATTGCAGCTTCTAGAAATCGAATGCAGCCCCTATGCAATGTCTCATTTATTTTATAAACTAAATTGCTGATGAATGTTCATTGTTTGCAGATGGCTGAGGCAAGGACGAATGGAAAGGACAATGGTGCATCCAGGCAAGCTGTGATCAAGAAGCTGAGCAAGACATTCATGCCGGAATCAAAGTTTATTTCAAAGTTGGGCAAGTTGACAGACACCAACCTGGGCTCCGTCAACCTAGAGACCTTCAAGAACAAGATGTTTGGAATCGGAAGTCATCGGGCTTCGACCACTTCGCACAACATTGTTCGAAGCGGACTATATGCAGCTGCTGGTTTTCCGCCAGCCATTCAATGCTCGGAGCTGATGATGGAGTGTGCTAATTGCTACGAGAAGGAACACCGGTCGATCATGTCACCAGATGGCCAAGTGCTAGCCAACCTTACTCCGGCAGCCATTGGTGAAGCTTTCGGGATCTCGGTGCACAGGAACATGATTTACAAATCCAGAGAACGGGCTGAGCGGATGTACGCTTCTGCATTCGAGAGATGCATGGATACAATTAACACCCACTGGATGAGCACTCCCAAGCTTTCTCGTACGAAGTTGCCGAAACAGATCATTGCGGATGACTTAAAACAAGAGTATTGTGATCTCATCATGATGCTGAGCAGGGTTGGAGGTTGTGCACAATCATTCATTTTTGAACCCTGGATGTTTTACTACATCAACCTGGTGCTAGAAGGGAAGGACTATATCAATTGGGCTGCGATGATCAGTGATAATTTGGCATTTATTTGATGAGACAGATATTTATAGTTCGATTTAAGGATTTAGAATATATGGAACCGATACCATTTGAAAACCATGTTCACGATTTATGACAGGCCGTTTCCAAGAGCCGCTTTTCGCATCATAGAATCTCAAGGGAAGCCCAAGAGTTAATAGAAAGGTATGGGTGTTGGTTCATACAGTTCCCGAGATTTTCTTACATTAGGCTGCAAGGTTTCTCATCGTATCCATATAGGCTGCCTAAGTACCCAACAGATAGAATATTGAAGCTAGAGATATCTAGGCAATTGCTTGCCTTTGATAAAATTCAAAAGAAGAAGAAGGGGGGAATAGAGTTTCCAATTGTCATGGGCAACTCGGATGAGGTGTGTCCCTCAATGCAGGCAGCTAGAGAGGCTGAAAGTGAACTTCAGTTTTATCATTTCTCATATAATACAAGTTGGCAACACTATGACCCGCATCATAACATCAAGTGGGTGTTGTCAGAAGAATTTAAGCATAAGGCCACCATTGAAGATTATTGGGCCGATGCAGTTGATGAGATTGAAGTAAGGAAAAGGATGTTTTCTCGGTTGCCTATTACTTTGATCAGGGAGTGTGAAGTTGTGCCAGTTCCAGACCAGGTGAATGAGGATATGGATGTTGTCCATCCGGACTATGCAGCAGTTCGAGATACTCCACTTCCACCTCCAGATTGGTCAGAGCCCGAGATTGCAGATTTAGATACCCTCTCTATCCCTGTCATGACATTTACTAGAGCATGGGTTGATAGACGAGTAAATAGGTTGAAAAGTAGGTCAATTGCTTTGACTTACAATATGATGGGAGATCACAGGACGCCCACTACTGGCAGAAAGAAACAGATCACAAGAGGTCCAGAGTCCAGGAAGAAAGAAATAGTTCGACAGGAGCCTACTCAGCCAGAGCCTCCACGAGTTACAGCTGCATCACCATTGGAGACACGCTTCCAAGCATACGGTGATAGTCCCTTTATCTGGTCGACGAGGACTGTAATTGAACTCAGCAAGCAGTACAGATAATATCTGCCACCACCTGAGAGTCATTGGCCAGAAAGGCCAACGACCAAGCAGTTGATCGCCAGATGATGAGGGGACTACTCACCGACCCCGCCTAAGGTGAGCTAGAGCGCCATGCGAATGAGGATGATGATATAGTTTCAGGTGATACTCAGCCACTTGAGGACGATGAGCCTCGCCAGAATGATATAGAGGTAGAGCAAGTTAGAGAAGTTGAGGCACAGGAGCAGCAGCTCTTCGACATACAGTATGATGTGCCTGATTGGCTTAAGGATAGAATGAGAAGAAGCCCCAGCGAGGAAATTGATCCAGCAGTTGAGATGGAAGAATTTTTGAACAGGATCAATGCACCTTCACAGAAGAAGAAGGCAAGAAAATTTTCGAAGATCTCCACTGAGGAGGATGGCTCTCGTACCCTTCATGTAGCTGTGCCACGAGTTGAGTGTGACCGGAATGAAGCAATGCCAGAAAATTATGTGGTCACGACTCTAGATTTGGGACACCCCACTGGTGCGCAGATTGTAGAAGAATGTGATAACTCCTTCCTTGCCCTCAAAGATAGATTATTCAAGAAGGAAGGGAAGTATAAGAAGCTGAAAAGAGAACACAAGGCTTTAATCGGATACGTACAGCAATTATCTCGTTCTCAAGGGCAGGATGTTCCAGTGATAGAGCCTCCGGCAGAGATACCTAGAGAGTCAATCAGCGGCTTGATGGACTTAGGAAAAATGGCACAGGAGGCGGATAAATGGGTCACAGGAGTTCGTGCCGAGACAGAGAAATTTATGGAGGACCTTGCTTCTGCCTTTCAGCAGGCCTCTAGTATTTTGACACGGATAGATGCAGTGGATCATGCTTGGGGAGATGCTTCTATCTATCAGAGTAAGGTAATCCAGCGTCTTGAGGTATTGAGGCATGTGCCATTGCGATTGCTGATTGATGGAGGTGTCATTCATGAGAATGACAGGTATGACTTCTCTAGGTGGTATTCTTCGACGATCACAGGGCGTGGTTTCTTCGATGCGGCACAGGCGGATTCAGCTAGAGTACATAAGGCTATGGCCAATATTATAGATGGAGTTCAAAATACCTTTGAGGCTATATTTGCTAGGCGGCTGAATCAAGATGAAGTTAATTTTGATAATTTGAGGGGTTTGCTGGTGGTGCCTTTCTTTGCGGATGTTAAGAACTTTGTACAAGATGATTTCGAGAATACTTCTACTTTCTCCACTTTGATCCAGAACACGCAGGACTCCTTGATTGCATGGAGAAAATCTTGTACGAGGCATGAGCATTCAGTCACAGTATTAGAGTTTCGACCGTTATGTTCCACCGATTCGATTCGGAAGTTGAGAAATTGTATAGCAGATTTGTTGGGTGGCGATGAAGAGAGCGAGTGGAACACACTCGGGCGAGGGATTTTCTAGTGAATATGGGCATTTACTATTTTGGGGTGGTGGAATCTTTGGATTCATTTCGTATACCACTCCCTATTACATGATTTTAGGTTGGGCTGGGGTAGCACGATTACGGCCACTCTAACAATTATAACCCTAGCCGTCTTTTCGAGACTGGCTAGCTATATAAAGGGGTCACTGTTTGTAATTGATGAACATGTAGATCGAGGCAGCATTAGAGCTAGAGATTGGAGAGATTGCATAGTAGAGTATTGTAGACATTTTGCATAGTGGAGAAGAAAGAAAGTTTTCCCTTTGAAAACTTTTGTGGAGATTGTTGTGTAATACTTTTCATGATAATAGATCTTTTCATTGATGGTGGAATTCGACTTGTCATGAATAGCTAGCAAGGTCTCTTCTTCCTTTCATATCCAAGTAGCGTAATTTTCATGCAAGTAGTTTACTTTGATGTTAACAGGTGTTTTTTATTGAGGTAGCTTCGCTTTATTCCATACCACTAGCGGCTTGTTGATGATAAGTTCGCCTTGCGTGGTCGACTGGAGATTATCTTGTATTTAACTTCAATTGTGATTGGTATGCTTATATGCATTGTTGTGATGGTGTATGCATGTTGAGTCATAATTTGAACATCTTTTGTTGTCCCTTTGAAGATTGCACCGATTTTACTGAGGCTGTCCGACGTGAGGCTAGGTGAAATCTGGTTGAAGTCTATTGAAATGAAGCTCCACATATCCTGCATTTAGAATAGAATATAAGTTTCTTAGGCCCTAAACTCTTTTACTTTCCGTACATTTCTGATTAGTTTTAGGAAAACAAGCTACATTGCCAAATCATACACGCAAGAATCCCCTTCAAAATCCTTGCATTAGCTGCTAAGCTGCGAAATCAAGACAATTATGTAAGTCTTTCGTAAGAACAATACATCAGCCATTTTGGGTCTGTCGCAAGGACGGAGTTGAACGTGTGATCTATCTCGCAATCTTAGCACACGGAATACTTTGATCAAGAGAGAACAGAGTAGCCCTAAACTATTTTTGTTCTGCTGTTTGGTGCGGTCACGAAAATCACATCAACAGGACTTCAGCCACAGCTATGTGAGATATAAATCTCTCATCTCAGAAAGGGGAGGCGCCCTTCTTATTGTTGACAGAAGTTATAGTAAAACAAATAAAGTAATTATAGAATGTACACAATACTTACAAAGTGTGTGGGGGTGTGTCACATTCATCCTTCTCTCTTTTTTCAGAGAAGATGTTTACAATGCTTCACTGTTGAAAGTTCTTAATTCACAATAAACTTAAACGTTCAACGATAGTAATGCCAATATCTCTATCTTTTCAAAGCAAAGCGTAGAGCTACCAGAAGTGATAAACAATAAACAAATAAAAGAAAAGGGAAAGCTCACGAAGGCACAAAGTTGTTTCGTAGTTTTTTCAATGGTGGATTTGTGAAGGACGTATTGTTTGTTGCATTAGAAACACAAAGTCTTCTTAGATGCAGCAATTCCTCGAACAACATGAACAATTACAAGCACAAAGTCTTGTAGATCATCCAACCAAAGTATCCAAAAAGCATGAACAATTACAATTACAATCACAAAGTCTTGTAGATCATTCAACAATAGTTAAACAAACACAAATATAAATCCAAATAAAGGATGTAACACAAAGTTTACATGAATTACTTAGAGTCCTTTAGATTTCATAAGCTAATCACCACCAATCTCAATCAAATTCAAAAGACAATCGATCCAACACAAAGTCTGGTATGCAATTTCTTCCTTTATTGATCAGATTTAGATTCACAAAATATGAACACAAAGTTTCACAATTTTGTTGCAAATTGAGCAGCACTTCGTTGCAAAAACTAAAGGATAAACAATACAATGGAAATCCCTTATAGATATAGAAAGAGAGAAGAGTAAAATTAGGAAACTAATTGAGAAAATCAAGGAAAGTTGGGTGAACGATTTTAGGAGATCTCACCTAACTTTGACCAAAGTCAAAGTGTAATTTTTCTTAATGAAACTACATCTCAAAGTTGGTGCAATTACACTTTACAAAAAAACATATAAAATGTCAGGAAATATTTACAAGATGCATAATGGAAAGCATCAAAAAAGTCTAACACTGGAGATCAGGAACCTTCATGTTTCCTTGCTTTCATGTTTCCTTGCTTTGGGCGTGGAAGTCTTCGTATTTCTTCCTGGTCTCCTACACGAACTTCTCATCTGGACCAATGGTGTAATCCACAATGGTGTGAATTCTCGTAATCGATCTCATGGCAGATGAGTGAACCTTCTTGCACTTGTCAAGATGCGTTTTTAGGTTATCCAATGTGAGCCTTGTATCACAAATGATGTTCAAAGAGGCTTCTGAAAAGTCTGCGCTGTCAATCAACTTTGTGATGGCTTCTTTGAAGATCTAGAATATTTCTGTGGCTGGCAGGAAGATATGATTTTCCTCAAGAAGTTGTCCTGGTAACTCTTTGATACCTTTTTCAAGAATCACACGATGTCCTTCGACATCTTTCTGCACTTGGTCGAGATCCTCCGCAAGAGATTGAATCACTTGAATTTGATGTTTCAAGGATTCTCTTACCTCAATGAATTTTTCTTTATCGAAAATTACCCCGGCTTCCACCAATTTACGGAGCTTTACCTGTTTCATCTGTGACCATGATAACAGGCATTTTTCCATATCTTTGCGCTCCTGGGAAAGTACACTTTTCTCCTTATCAAGCTCTGTGGTGAGCTTGGCCAGCAGAGTAGTTTTCTCGTCCACATCAATTATAATCTGAGATCCATGTTCTATGATCTTTTCAATGAAATCATACAACACCCTGCCTTTGGAGGCGAACTTCTCAGCTTTCTTGACAGCTAGGTCCTCAATACTCAGCATTGCTAGTGGTTTTAATGCATTAAGTTGAATGGTGCAGAATCTCTTTGCTGATGGCTTTCAATGGCACCTCTGTTACATATTCTTAGCTTGCTCATTTATCGATCCTTTAAACCGGGTCTTCAATGTCCTTCATCTGTACACTTTAATTTAGTAGCTTTCCTTACAGTTGGACTCTTATTCACATGCCAATCCTCCTCCATTACATCTCTTCTTCTATAGGTGATATACTTGAATCCTCCATACTTAGTGAATAATGGCATTTTATGATGTAGTATACTTTTGCCTTTTCTTCCTTTAGCTTTTTGGAGGACTATCTCTTAATTCGAGCTTTCTACCGGGAGAATCATTTGTTTCTTCAGCACAACCTTACAGATATCAACTAAAGGGAAAGAGAGTATAGAACTTTAGTTAGCATAAATAACATTTATCATTGTCACTGCAGAATTTCATGATATTGTGACAATGGCGGGGTCATCAAATGTCATTATCCTGACAATTAATAACCAAGGGCAGGACCCAATTTTTTAGCAAATTACAGTACAGCCAACCCTATGCTTACCGTTAAGGGTTAAACAAACCAAATTGATAAGGTAACCTCTAACAAGATGTGCCATGGTCTCCTTTAGTTGGGCAAGGTACTAACATATGGTCAGAGGGTCCTAAACTGAGAGTAACTCTAACCAAGAACGCGCCCTAAGACCCGATGTGGGAGGAGGGGCGAGCATATGGTCAGAGGATCCCAATGAGCTAGCTGATCAAAAAGTAACTCTAACCAAGAATGTGCATCAAGATCCCAAGTTGGGCAAGGTACTAACATATGGTCAGAGGATCCATGAACTTGGTGACGGCCCAACCGATCAGCAACATGATGTATAGTGCATTACATAAAGTAAATAGGCGGCAAGCCAGCCTCTTCCACTTATTTAGCGGGTGTTACAATAAAGTGAAATAAGAATGAAGTGAGAATGCTGACAGTACTATTGTTCAACTTACAATGAAATAGAGTGCCTGCCAAGAACACAAGATTAGGAGTCTATCAAGGCTGCAATAATGTATTAAACTCTCCAATGCTCAATAAGAATTCTTGACACAAAACTCCACTCAAAAGACCAACTTTTATAATCTGATTTTGACAGACCTGCAACTGAAAATGCATAACCATCAACTTAGAGACTCACTAAAATGCTTATATCTCACCCAAATCTCACTCAATTGACATGGAATAAAATGCATAGACTCCTAATGCTGATGGCGCCCAAGAAGGAACAACAAAACCAACCCAAAAGGCTCATATTAATTTTGCATGAAATTCCAAGCATGTCTAGAATGGTACGACCCTCAAGGAGGGGCGATTTTGCTCCATAAAATCAAACTCTTGATATTAAAATCTGCAAATTGGCACACATGGTTGCCCCTAGCAAGGAATTAGATAGGTAAAGTACCCAAAATGAGGATATTTTTATTTTTGGATTTATGAATAAAACTTACAATCAGCTACTCAAACCAGCAACTCCAAAACTTGACTAACATGCTAGGAAACTGAACTACAAATGCAAGAAACTCACTACAATTGCAAAATAACTCAACTACTATCTATCTCTCAACTAGTTGCTATCTTTCAAGCAAGAAGCTGAGCCAAATGCTAGGAGGTATGCTTTCCTTGACGCAACTCACTCACCATTTCGACAGCATAACATTACTGTAGACATGAGATGAAGAAATGAAGAGCAAAGGCCTGCTTATAAAGACTTGAGAGGAATCTTTTAGAAGCTTCAAGAAGGGCGCCCAAATTCAAATTTGACTTTATCTTCTTTCCCTCCAAAGATGGCATCCTTTTCTCATAAGGCAAATATTTTATCTTTATTAAAATTAATCTTCTCCCCAAGTAGGCATCCCACTTCTCCAACATATAATTTGGCCTTAGAAAAATATATTATCTCTTGATGAGATAACCACCCTTGAAGTCCCCCTTTTAAAACAACTTAATGTGATAAAGCTAGGCCAAGGGGTTATAACCTCAAAATATAACATTATTTAAATTGAATTAACTTATCTCACTAGAAAATGCATCAGGAGGCCAAAAATCACAATACCAACTGAATTGGTTGAAGAAGGGAGCGAATTGCATCGAAGCCAACGTGACCACCGCTAGAAATGAAATTTACTAAAACTAGCAAATTCCTGAAGTTGCTCGGATCACCATGCATGCTATACCACTGCGAAGCCCTCTGAAAACCCAGAAAGAAACCGTAATCCAATCACCAAACTTGAACCAACAACCTCCTCAAAAACAAGAAACCCTAATTTTTGCCCTCCAAGTAGCCTACGAGTCTCTGGAATAGGCGAATGGTCAATAGAACTGATCACTGTTGAGAAGGGGACATTACATGTAGACTACACATTGAGCTGATCACGTATTGGTTCATTTATGAACTGATTGAACTCAGTTTTAGAAGTGATATCATATGACGGTGATGACAGGCTAGGAATAGATGATGGAGGATTTGATAAAATATAAACCATGTGAATGCTTGTCATCGAGGGAGTATCAAGTACGGTCGATGCTGCAGGAATAGTGGATACCTCTGCTGCAGGAATGCCTGTGGTAGGAATAGGTGATGAACAGGAGGTGAAGGAGTACTTGGATTTGGAGGAGTATGAGGAACATTGGAAATCACAGGCGATGACGTTCTGCGAATTTCCTCAACTACATTCTCAGGTGGAGACATAGTTCTTTCTTCATCATGCCTGGGTTCCTGTTGATCACCCTCTTGTCTCTCCGATTCTGCTTCACCTTCGAAATCACCTTCAGATTCTTCTTCAGACTCTTGTTCGCTTTCAGAAGCTTCTTCTGCATCGGATTCTGCTTCTGCTGAGTCTTCATCTTCAGCGGATTGATGACTGGAAATACCTTCTTGATCAGAATCTATCTCCTCTGAAACAACCCTTTTATCTTTGGAGCGAGATGGTTCAAATTCCGTGGTTTCTCCTTCTAGGACGACCTGGGTATCTTTGTTGCCGACAGTAAATTTGATTTTGGGACCTCTTCGTGAAGAAGTGGGAACGACCGCTGATTTATTTTTTGTGCAGAGTTCTTGCTGTCGGCGAGCTTCTGCTTTGGATTCTTCTCCTTCCGAATTTGTTCTGAAACTTTTCCATTTCAAAACTAGCGTAACCATTTTGCAGTATTGGATAAGATTGGTGCCAATCTCTCTCTGATGCTAGTACTTTCTTTTCTAGACCATTGAATTGCAGGCAACGGCTTCTTAGATATTTCTTGTTCATCATAGAGAACATTCATGATATCGCCAGGATCTGTAAAATCCTCTGGTAGGTCAGCAATATCAAGGTCTTTGATCTGCTGTACGGTCAACCTGCAATAATCCATTTTGCGAATGGCTTCTTCATCTCTGCAATCAGCCCAGATGTCCTCAAAACGGTACTTGTGATGATGACCCTTTTGCAATTCCCTTCTTACATCCCGGTAATCAAAATCAAACCTATACCTATAGGTCTTGATTGTCATGACTTGCATCTCAGCATAAACTGATTTGGCTTTTTGTACAGTCGGGATAGTATATCTACCGATTGTTAGTGGGAATTTGAATCCACGCTTGTGAATATTTCTTCGTTTTGTGTGCACTGAAATCAGCTGTCTGCACATCTCCATGAGAACCCACTTGTCTGAGGGGTATTGTGGCAACATGTAAGGGCAACCAGTGTAGCACCCTACTCTTAAATAAGTAAATGTTGGGAATTGTAGAAATATGCATCCAACTTTACTTACCGCCTTATAGGCCTCATTAGATACTCTCCTCTCGAGAGTCAGATCAAAATTGAAAAGCAAAGGCGCGAAGAAAGCATCAGTAACCCTCCTGAAATGATGGAAGCTTTCCTTCAATTCTAGTTGATAGAAAAATTCTGCAATTACCCGACATTGATTCCTTTTGTGGATAGACACGGAAATTAGCTCATTCTGCAATTTGCTACATACATAGGATAAGAAGTCATATAGAATTTTAATGTAGAAAGGCACGATGCAGTTAGTTGTTCATGTATTTCATTTGGTAGTTTGTTTGCCTAATCAATGTGAACTTTCATCTTCTTAACAGACGGGCAATATTCCTTACATCAAATCTTTAAGTGGATGATTCTAGGAATGACCATAATACGCTTTCAAAGTGCGATTATGCAAATCATCTTTGAAATGCTTCACGGGGAATCTTTTGGCGCTGGAAAGCAGTTTGCCTAGAGCTTCCAAGCTTCCGGCAACTGGCTCGTATAGGTTTATCCTTGTTAGGATCAATCATAGACTTCTTGTGCTTTTTATGTCCGAGAGATATGGATGTACTTCTACATCACAGTGGACTTTAAACACCCAATATCAAAGAAGTACGGGGTTAGGTGATCTTCCAAAATCTCATGCCCAGAAGAATCAATCACACTTCTGCTCTCTCTGATGTATTGGGATGCAACTTTAAGGACAAATTCTGTACTGTGTGCAGCAGTAGGGAACATAGATACCAAATGCAGGTTAATGTGTACAATTGCTCTCATAGAATCAGGAAGAGGCTTCTTCTCAATTTTCTCTGCAAAATCAACTAGGTCTTGATGACCAACCTCTGTGTCTTTTATCTCTTCCACCTTGGAGACCACTACAGTCGGCGGATAGACACCTTGATACTTATACTTCATTTTGTCTTTAGCTTTTGAAGACGACGGAGGTTTTTTGGCAGTCATCAGAGAGCAACTGAAACTATGATCAACAACCTTGAGGATCTTGAAAAGAGACTGCAAGATGTAGAGTCAAATGTTAGTCGAAAAACAGCATGGGGATGCATGAAGCGGCAATGATGATGAGCAAATATGGAGCAAATGACGAGGCACGCAAAACAATTCACAAAGTGGAAGGAACGAGGTTCGAGACGAAACTAACAAGTTTGAAGTGCTTCTGAGGAAAAACAATGAAAAATGCAGGGGCGCCAAAATTCAGCACCCTTGCACTTTGGGGAAAAGTGACTTTGGTGCAAGGGCGCTGAAAAACAATGCTCCTGCATCTAAGTGTTAGGATTTCTTTGAAGGCTATTTGAATTTAATGGTTCACTTTTTTAGCGCCCTTGTATTTTTCAGCATGATCTTGGAAATAAGATGCAATGATGTTTGAAAACGACGCCTTGACCATTTTGAAGCATGGGGACGCTCAAAGACAACACTTGAAAATGTGTATTGGGTTGCACTCAAACTTCATTGCACCGCCATTTCTCATGTGAATAAAAACCATGCAATTTTACTCACAAAACGTGAGTTTCTTTCGATGCTTGCACCAAATCATTGTTGAAAGGGCGACGTGGGAAGATATAAAAAACGTGGGAGTTTGAATGAAAGGAAAAACGCATGAAAGAAGAAAGTCACGTGTAATGAACCAAACCAATTTTTTTTTTTGTTTTTTCAATAAACAATTCAGCTCAATCACAACAGTCACCCGTTAAGGTTAGCCCAAAACCAAACTCTGTTGGAAAGTAACTCTACGCCAAGAATGCACACACAACTCAGGATGAGATTGGTGTTGACATATGGCGCCGAGGGTCGTTAGAAGCAACTGAAGGAAATATAATGCTGAAGGAAAGCTCAACACCAAGTATGTGCTCTCCAAACCCAAGGTGGGTATGGCGCTACCATATGGCGGAGGAACAACTGAAAATGATGCAATGCTGAAAAGTAACTCAAACACCAAGAATGTGCACTCAAGACCCCTGATTGGTGAGGTGCTAACATATGGTGCTGAGGATCCAAATGCAATACAATGAAGACTAAGCAAGGGCGAGTCTCTTCCACAACCGTGGGAATTAAAATGAAACTTAGCAAGAAATGAAAGTAGCTGACAGTACTACTATGCAACCTTACAAAATGATAGAACTCCTGCCAATATCAATGTATTTCAAGTGTCTCAATGCTGCAATATTATAGAATGTCTCTCCAACTCTAAAGGACTCCCAACCATGAAAAACAAGCCCAAAAACACCTACTACTACAATCTGATATACTAAACCAACAAACTGAAAATGCAAACCAACAACTCCGAAAACCACTAAAATGCTCATAACTCCCTCAAAACTACTCCAAATGATATGAGACCAAATCCAATGAACTCCTAGGTAGATGGCGACCAAGTTGTGACTAAGAAACAACTGCAACAACTCCTTAATGAATTTTCTAAACTTTTTCCAGGCAAGACAGCCTCCCAAGAAGTGGATCTGCAATATAAAATCCATGACTCCACTAAAAATTATGAAAACTTGCAAATAGGGGCGCTCTAGATAGTAGAAGAGATGTAGCAAATACCCAGAACCATAGAAAATTTGTACAATGACTTATGATCAAAAATCACTTTCAGCACTACAAAAACCAACAACTATAAACTGAAAATAAACATCAAAATCTCCAACTGTGAAGCTCAATCTGCACTCTTAGAATGAGAAGCAGTCTCTGAAACTCAGCTAGGTGCTATCTTTCAAGCACGAAACCAAGGTTGCAAGAACTAGGAGGTATGCATTCCTCGAAGCCAACTTTGAAATCATTTCAGCAGCATAACATTATAATTTCTTCATGGATGGAAAACAAAGAGCCCAACACTCTTATTTATAGCCTTTTGTCTCCAAATTCAAATTCAATCTCCTTCCAAATGGATGCCAAACCCAAATTCACATTCACTTCTCCAACATTCTCCAAATTGCATTTCATATCACCTTATCATTTCACTTTAACAAAATATAAATAATCTCCAAAATTAGGCGTCCAAGGTATATGTGAAATATATTAATAAAAATCACTTATGTCTTCTCAAAAAGGCACCCAAATGTAATAAGGTGAAAAACTTAAAAATTAACTTATTTCTCCACAATAAGTCGTCTAGAATAATTAAGTGAAATATCATATAAAATTGCCTTTTTAATTAAAATCACTTATCCCTCCAAGCCTTAGCAAAATTATTTCACTTAAAATGTTATTTTCATCAAATATCAAACTTGCCAAAATAATCACCTCAAATGTTGGAGACCAGACTGCCAAACCGCCCTGCCAGAAATAGCCATAATACCAAGTTGCTGAAACACTGCCAAAAATAGCACCAAGGGTGTTGGAGACCAAACTGCTCAAATTGACATGCCAAATATAGCCACTGAACTGAACTGCAGAAACCTTACTAAAA
>VDFB02142356.1:0-10163 GCA_007258455.2 Sequoia sempervirens | reverse complement strand
ATTACCTATCCTCCTTTTAGCGCCCAACTTCATATTATAATAATAAGTTACTTATTAAATCATTAAATGCTCAACTTGACCCCTTAATGTCCCCTCTTTAAAACAACTTGAAGTCATCAAGTCTAGGTGTGGGGTACAACTTAAAAACATGAAATTGACTAAGTATAAAACTCAATCCAAGGAGATAACCAAAACCAACGCCAATACTGAAACTGATGGATTGCCAAAAATAGCATGATGACCTGAGCTGAACTGTTGATGATGCCACTGCCAAAATTAGACTTACTAAAAATAGCCAATGCCAAAAATAGTAAGTTCACCTCAAAACCAACGGAAAGCTGAACTGAGCTAGAAGCAAGACTTATTGAAAGTGGAAACCCTAAATTTGCACATTTGAGTAGCCTATGGATTTCCGAAAATAAGCTAAATCCAAATGAAGAGTGTAGGGCTAAATTGGGGACATTACAGTCCGCCCTTCCCAAAATTGCTTGTCCTCAAGCAATGCCACCACTCTCCAAGAAAACAGCTTGATCCTTATTATGCCAAGTAGGATCTCAGGGTCCCAAATCCATCTCTGTAAAGACCCACCATGCTGATGTTGCACCACTCTGATCACACAAACATAACCAATATCCCAAGACTGCTCTGTCCTCCCTCCAATCATGTGGCTTAATTTGACAATCCTGAAAAAACTGAAATCATAATCTTCCAGCATCTCATGTCTTGAAAACTCTGAGGAGTTAAAATTTGCAATGTCAATGTCAATCACCATTTTGAGAACAAAGAAGAATAATCTAAACAACTCAAAAATATCCTCATCAACATAACTCCTCAAAGCATCAAACCAAATCACAACAGCAAATGTGACTCCATCATAGCTATTTGGAAAGGAAAAAACAGCTCTTTGCAAAGTCATAGCAACTGCATCCTCAAAGCTCCTCAAGGATGTATAATGCCTCCTCTGAGTAATTCTGACATATTCAAGAAAATTTCTTGAAACTTCCACCAATCTCTCCCCCAAAGTCTCAAAAAGTTGAACCAAATCAAGCAAAAGGTTCACTGCCCCAAATACTAAGAGATTGAACAAAGATGATCACTAGAAAAGAATTTGAACATCATCCAAAATTGATCTGAATCACAATGAAACATCATTTCCCACTTTAGAGGCCATAAACCCTCATTGAAAAGAGATTGTGAAGAGAAAAAATGAGTGTACCAACTTCCCATGAAGTCTGAAATAAACCAATTAAAGTCTGATTTTAGGAAAATCAGCATACAAGGAGTTGAACAGCTACTGCAACTTTGGAAATCAGCATTCATAATATGACAACTATTCATGCCCAAGGCTGGAAACATTCCCTCAAGGAACTCCAACCCATTGTCCATTCTTTGTTCGGAAGCATCTTAGAAGAACTCAAACTTCACTTTTTTGTTTTTTTCAAATGCAATTACAATCAACACACACCCGCTAAGGTTAGCTCTAAAACCAAAACGCTATGAAGCAACTCCTAAACCAAGAATGTACACCAAAGATCCCCGATGGGCAAGGTGTGAGCATATGGTCAGAGGATCTAATGCAAATGCAAACTGAAAGGGAACTCTAACCAAGAATGCGTCTAGGATAGACGAGCATATGGTCAGAGGATCTAGATGCAAGATGAGCTGAAGTAACTCTAACCAAGGATGGCGCCGAGTGATGGCGATCATATGGTCAGAGGGTCCCTACAACTACTGACTTAAAGTAAACTCGACGCCAAGAATGTGCTTTCCAACCCAAGATGGGAATGGAGCTACCATATGGCGGAGATACTAAGGAATTACAATGCAACTCAGAATGTAAATAGGCGGCAATCCAGCCTCTTCCACTTATTTAGCGGGAAGTACAATAAAGTAAGAGAAAGATAGAGAGGAGAATTGCTGATAGCACTACTAATCAGCTTACAATATGTTAGAATGCTTGCCAAAGCCTAGTAATCCAAGTTCTTCAATGCTGCAATAATTTGTAAGACTTCCTCAATGCTTGACAAACCTCTCTGGACTCAAACTCCTCACAAATCTCCATTTATCTATGACTGATATAACAGACCAGCAACTCAAAATCAGCAACCCTAGAACCCACCAAAATACTCACAACTTGCTCAATACTTTCCGGAATGACATGAGTCTTGATGCAAACGAAAGCTATAATGATGGCAATGAAGACTAGACAAAGAAACAACTAACAAATTGAAGTATTTTTTTTCTAAACATTTGCTAGGCAGACCAAAATGGTACGGCCAAGAGAGAGAGGCGATTTTGCTTTTAAAAATCCAAATCTGCATTAAAAAATCTACAACTTTGCAAGAATGGTCGCCCCACATAGAGAAAAGGATTTATGCAATGCCCAGAACAATAATATTTTTATTTCATGAGATATGAGCAATTCTTGCAATCAGCTATGATATTCAACAACTTCAAAATGAGATTGAAAAGCAAAACTAGAACTCCAAAAATGCAAGATACTCAATTGAAATGCAAGACAAACCTATTACAACTATCTCTCAACTAGTTGCTATCTTTCAAGCAAGAAGAAGAGCCAAGCTAGGAGGCATTCATTCCTCGAAGCAATCCTGTTACCATTTCGGCAGCATAACAATATTGAAGTCATAAGATGATGAAATGAAGACCCAAGGCTCCCTTTTATAATTTGTGAAGACAGTTCAGGAAGCTTCCAAAAGGGGCGCCACCTCTCAAGATTCCATTTTTTTTACTTGACTTTTGTTCTCCAAGATGGGGTGTACCTTCTTTGAGAGATAAAAATCACTTTTAAAATAAAATATAAACTTCTCCAAATTTAGGCATCCAATTTCTCTTAAGCAATTATTGACTTTAGAAATATAAAAATATTTCCTGATGATGCGTCCACCCATGAGGTCCCCTTTTTCAAAACAACTTAAAGTCATGAAGCTAGGCCAAGGGGTTATAATATTAAAATATAACATTATTTTAATTAAAATACTTATCTCTCCAGAAAAAGCATCAAGAGGCCAAAACAACCATACCAACTGAACTGACTGCAAAAGGAGGCCAACTGAACTGAAGCCAACAGGACCACTGCCAGAAATAGAATTTACTAAAAATAGTAAATTCGGAAAGTTGCTTGGATCAAAGTGTATGATTCATTGCGGTTTCTAAAACCTAAAGAATCTCGGTGAATCTAAAAATCCCAAATTCCCAGATACCGCCATACTTACTAAAATAGTAAGTCCTGAAAGGTTGCTCGACGCTAGCTTGTATGTCATACCAAGCTCTTCAAAAACCTGGCGTGAATCCAAGCAAAGAATCCCAAAACCAAATTGCCCCCAATCTTCAAGAGAACCCACCAATATTTCGCCGAAACCCTGGAGTCCGTCAATCAGCTCCACGCGACCCCGGCGGGATAGGCTATCATAATTGAACCAATAGTGCTAAAATAAAGGGACATTAGCACATCTCCAATCCATCAATGGATGAACCAAAGGAACCATCAAATGTTTGGTAAAAATGGGGGCAGCATCAAAGACTCTAAAAATTGGATCCTTATCTCTCCAAACCACCAATTGATGAGAAAAAGGAACCATCGAATGGCTGGTAAGGATGGGAACAGCATCAAAGAAACTGAAAACAGAATCCTTGTCTTTCCAAAGATTCCTCTTTCTACTTATAACAATCTCCATCAAGCCATGCTGAGGATTCCAAACATGGATACCCAACTGAAAATGTTCTCCAATGCACCGGAAAGAGTACACAACACTTCTCCAAGTGCTAATCAAAGCAAAATGCAAATTCAAGAAGTTAGTG
The DNA here is from genome assembly GCA_007258455.2 of Sequoia sempervirens. Classification (NCBI taxonomy): domain Eukaryota; kingdom Viridiplantae; phylum Streptophyta; class Pinopsida; order Cupressales; family Cupressaceae; genus Sequoia; species Sequoia sempervirens. Next base: position 6,344 of record VDFB02142356.1, on the reverse strand, counting down.
TCTTCTTTGATAAACCCATGTAGCCCATCCATGAAAACATCAACATCAATGGAGCACAAAATAAATGTTGTCCTCAATTTCCATTCCCTCAAAGGACTAGGATGAGCCAAAACATCACTCAACTCAAGAGATGGATTGTCAAGAAAGTAAATAATCTGTTTTGGTCCATCTTTCTCCCAAACTTCATGAGTAATGAGTCTAGAAACTACACTCTTTGCTGCTGCAATAGAGTGACCAGCAGCTACCAAGACTTGTTTTATTGACACCTTGAAGCCAACGATGAAGAAATCTCCTTGAGTCCACACTTCCCATGTGGAGACTTCATCCTTGATTCCACTTATGCTTTCATTATCAAAAGGCCCTAGATGATTACTACTCACAAAACATGGCACACCCTCATAGAAATTATCTATCACCTTATGATTAACCAAATCATGTGAAGATAATTGACTTTTGTTCTCAACAATACCTTCTTCATCCCTTTCATTGGTGTCTTCATAGAATTCAAGCTCAACTTTTTCAACTTGTGGATGCCCATCATTAGTTGCCGACCCACAAAGTGTAGCATGCTGAATACCACGTTCATTATCCATCAAATCATCTATCTCATAGCTGCAAACTATCCCTTCTTGTGGCAAAGTCTCTCCCCAACTCAAGAGTTCACACTCTTGATGCACTTTCCAATCACCATCAACATATGGGATCACCTTGGTATTTTGCAATGTTTCATCATTATGGAGTTCATTTATTCCTTCAACTATTTGCTTGATCTCCATAATCCTTGTATTAGCTTCTTGTTCCTTAAGTGTGGCTGCAATCGATAGTTGATTTTCTGTTTTGCACAATGAATGATGAGCTAAGGTAAGATCAAGGCAAAGCCTATCCATCTCTTCCTCCTTCTCTTGGTAGGCATCATAGGTCTCCTTTGCAAACCTAATAGCATGATCCCTATCTAAGAGCAAGTGCAAATAATTTGACTTTATGGATTCCAATGCCTCTTTGATAGATTGCATCTTGGAAAGAGAGTCTCCATCTTTAACTCCATTTAGTTTCTCTTCAAATTGAAACTTCCAGCAGAGTTCTTCAATGAAGTGATATGTGCTATCAAATCTTGATAACGCTTTAACAATCTTCTCTTTTGAAACCAATAAATTATCTTTCAAATTTTGCAGCTCTTTAGGCCCTTGATCATAATCAGCAAAGAGGCTTTGCTCTTCAAACATCAACTTTTCTGATTTGCTTTCATTGGCAAGATTTTCAAAATCAGCTTTTTTACTAACCTCTTCACTGCATAACTCCTGAATAGAAGGCCTGTCAGCAACTTCTTCAAGCAAATTATTATTTCCATCTTTACCTTTCAAGTTCTCGTACTCTTCTTGTGTGTCAACCTGAAAGGCACCCAAACCATTTTCTGACCATAAAACATTCTTCTTTTCAACATAAGAATTCGTGTTCTCATTCAGCTTTGTTGCAACTTCTCCTTCAAAAATCACTTCATTACTTGCAATGCAAACTGATTTTTGAACTTCATTAGGATCAAAGGGGAATTTATCCCACCCTGGTTCTTGATCATACTTTGGTGACATCAAGCCCGGATCCCTAGTGTGAAAAGTTTGATTGTAATGATCAACAAGAAAGAAATCATCATGCTCCTCTTGGATTGTTGACTTTTTGAAAGAATCACTTCCCATTCCACTTAAACTGAAATCTTCAATTAGCTTCCCCCACAGGCGTAGTTTGATATTCAAACCCAAGTCACTATAATTGTATTGAAATAAAGAATCATCAAAGCTAGCTGCTTTGAATATTTTATCATTCTTTTCTTCAATGGAACTATCATGAGTAGATGTGTCGCTGATTTTATCGTTAGCATCCACATACATACCAAAGAAGTCTTCTTGGTCACTTGTCATAATTTCTTCATATGGAATCCTTTGGAAATTTGGGTTAGCAACAAGTGGAGAATTATCCATCACCAAATCTTCAACATGATTCAATCTGAACTCAATCGAATCATCATAAACATTATCATCATGAAGGTGGTCATAGGCTGATTCAATGAAACCACTAGCATTTCTTTCAATATGTTCTTCTTTAGTGAACTCAACCCACACACTTGTACAACTGGAATCTTCTGTGAAGTCATTTGTCTCAAGCTCTTCATCGGATGAATACTCATTAGGACTCAAGACTACTGTTATGCTCTTTTTATCAAAACAATCTTCAATATTTCCCATCTCATGCAAGTTTATGGGTGTATTTTGGGACTCTAACTTAATCTCCTCATTTTCCAAGGTATCTTCGTCAAGTGCCCTATCATTTTGAGGAAAAATGTGCACCTTGCTTGTGTCTTCTTCAGCACTAGTTGACTGATTTTCCTTTTCAATTTGCTTACATGTAGGCTGCAAGCCACAAACAAATACTTTTGCTTCTTCCTTTTTTGATTCTTCAACCATGGTAAGTTATGGTTCTCTTTTAATTTTTTTCTTGATGTAGTTGACCACACCCAATTTTTCAGGTTTCACAACTACCACACAATTCAAATATGTGTCAAAAGAAACATTGTTTTTAAACTCATATGTCATGCTCTGATTTTTTGCACGGAATACGGAAGCATCATATTCACATTCCCTCTTAAATTGTTTTGCATATCTAATGAAGTCCATTGTGGCAACACTAATTTTTTTCTTCTCCCAACAGGATGGCAGAAAATTTGGCTTTAATACCACTAAAATATTCCCCTTAACTTTTTTCCCCAAAATTAGACACACAAACCAACATCAAACCACTGATTAGCGTTAGCTCCAAATGCAAATAAGCATGGAAAGTAACTCTAACCAAGAATGTTCACCAAGATCCCAATGTGGGTGAGGTGATATCATATGGACAGAGGATCATTAGGTATAAACTGAACTGAAAGTACAATTCATCTGCTGATGCAGGCATCCACAAGCAGTGGGAATACTCCACTTATTTAGTGGGTGAGATTATTACATTATTAAGGCGGCAAGCCAGCCATTAAATCCTCTCTTCCACTTATTTCGTGGGGGGAAAACAGTCCACACAACCACTTATTTTGTGGGGGGAATTTACAAACAAGAAAGATGTTTATTCTAAAACTCAACCACTCAATTGTGGGAGTGTAATCAAGTATAAATTGCAGCAATAAAATGAAATAGCCGTTAATACTACTAACTAGTTTTACAATGAATAGAAATAGCTGCAAATAAGAGAGATAAGCTTCTAGAATGTTCTTTATCCACACTGACGGTAAAGCATCCAGGGGTTACAATGATGTGAATTAATTACAAGAAAATGCAGCAAATTAAAAAACTGAAACAGTACTACTGTTTTCAGTTTTACAATGAAAAATAACTGCAATTTTCAAGTGTTTTTACCATCATTACAATATACAATTAAATGATGGTTTCTTCAATGAAAAACCTCTCAAATAATGATGCTAGAAGCCAAAATCAGAAAACTATAACAATCTGATATATAAATCTGCAATCTGGAAATGTCTATTAGCAATTAGAAAAACCAAACAAATGCTCACAACTTTATCAATATACCTTTGAATTGATTGAAACGAAATGCAATGGCTCTCTAGAAGGTTGGCGCCCCAATTGCAATGAATAACCAGCATCAAAACTCTACTATTAATTTGGCACGAATTCCAATGTGCTCTTGAAAGGTACGGCCTGCCTGCAAGGGCGATTTTGCTTGGAAAAATCATACACATCAAAATAAAATCTGATATTCTCCAAGATTGGTCGCCATGTGCTTAGAAAGAAAGAGAGTCAATACCCATAACCAAAATAAATTCATATCAAAAGCTGCAAATGAAAATCTAGTTCAGTTGTGTAACAACCAACAAGTACAAAACTGATAAAAATCACCAATTCCTTCACTTTGATGCCCAATATGCACTTTTGAGTGAAGCACACTCCCAGTAGACCATCTAGGGAACCATAGTTTCAGGCCCGAAGAATGGAGTAAATTTGCTAAGCTTTCCCTTAGCCGGATTTTGGATTTCAAACCAGCAGCATAACTTTGCTTTCCAAACCATAACATGATCACTCTTCACAAAACAACAATATATAAGTTTCAATTGGCAAATGAAACATCTCAAATTCCAAGAAGCCTAATCTCACTTCCAACTTCCCGTGGATGCCACCTTTTAAGCCTTTCTTTACTTTTTGAAGTAACATTACTCATCCTCCTTTAGGCGTCTAATTTCACATTGCAATAATAAAGCATTTATTAAATAATTAAATTTCACATGACCTTAATTAAGTCCTTAAACAACATGAAAGGTCACCCCAGGTGTGGGGTACAAGAATATGGAAATTGACTCAAGCATTTAGTCCAAGGGAGATAACCAAAACCACCGTAAACCGAGCAGATTTCCAAAATAATATGATGACTTGAGCTAAACTAATCGAAGATAAATTAATGCAAATTATTCACTAAAAAATAGAAATACAATGCCAAAAACAGTGGCACCAAACCAATAGAAAGATGAACTGAGATGGAACCACACTTAGGTGAAAGTGGAAACCCTAAATTTTCAAGCATAATCTAAGTAGCCTACAAATTTCGAAGCAAATCCAAAATGAATAGAGTATGGCCAAAATGGGGACATTATAGGTAAAGGAAAAAGTTTACCGTGGAGGTGCAATAATTAAAGGATTTCTAGGATGTAGATAAGAATTAGAGGACTCAAGGGAGTTCTAATGTTCATAACCTCACCAAACTTATCCTTATTTTTATGATCTCTTAGTGAATGGGAGTCTAATGTCACTTCATCATCTTCATCTAAGGAAACCATATTACTATTGTGAATGTTTTCATTTCCTTGCACCATGATTTCTTCTCTATTAGGATAGTTTTTAAGAGAGCAACAAAGTAGAAATTCATGACATTCAAAGGTTGGTTCCTCTAGAATAACTTCATCACAAGTAGGGGAGTCATCTATGGTTGGATTTTATTGTTTATCAATGATGGAATTCTCTTGTTCAATATGTTTTCCCTAGGGGAAGAGAGACAAATAGGATTCTCATAACTATCATTGGTTTGATCTTATAACACCAAAATATATCTTCTTTCAGCAAATAGGAGAGATATTGGGAGAAGACCAAATTTGATTTTCATGAGTGTCCATTGTGTTCTCTTTCACTAAAGCATTCCCATAGTGGGAGAGATGAACTTTTTCTTAGTATGCTTAGAAAGGTAAGATACTAATATTGTTTGACCAAAAATGAAAAGTACTTATAACCATCTTATGCAATGCTTCAAGAATGTAAACAATGTATATCCAAAGATGAAAAGTACTTTTATCCAATTTATGCAAAGATTTAAGAATCCAAATGATGTGTATCCAAAAATGAAAAGCACTTTTATCAAATTTATGCAAAGCTTCATGAATGTAAACATTGTGTATACAAAAGTGAAAAGTACTTTTATCCAACTTATGCAAAGCTTCATGAGCATAAACATTGTGTATGGAAAAATGCAAAATTTTAGAAATGTAAACATTTTCAGATCTGATGATTTTTTCTATTGAAATGATTCAAAAATGACTACATTAAATGGATGTTTTTTACTTAGATTCATAAAACAGAAGTTCCTAAAAATTTCCAGATTGATACTATAGGTTACCAGCAAGCCTAGGAAGTACCAAAAATCACTCCTAAATAATGAAAGTTTAGCTTGTGAGTCTCCAAGGGACTCATTCTACCAAATGGGTATATCAACCTAGTTTTTCACAAAGTGTCCCAATTTCTTTTTGTAAAGGGCCCAACGTAGTAGATTCAAGCCTATTCAAGAATTAATACACCCAGCTAGGGCGCATGAGTCCCACTTAGGGTTTTTTGAATATCACCTTTTTTAGACAATGTTTTTCCAGCACAAAATACCCATCAATCTAAAAAAAGACCTATACATGGACTAAATCACCCAAATGGGGGAATGAGTCCCACTTTAGGGGTTTTAAGCCTAAATCAACAAATTTTGAGTTGATCTAGGTTGTATGCTCAATTGACTATTTGCAATTACATATTTCTAATGAAATTGAATGATGCAAAATGCAAAAATGCAACCTATGTGCACTTTTCACTAATGTAATGTTTAGAAGCCCTAAATGCAATTCAACTAATGAAAATATAATGCAAATTTAATGCAATATAGATCTAGGAATACAATGTTCTCCAAATCATAAATTCAAGGGTCTAAAGGTTGGGTTCGCCAAAATAAACACAAGGGAAATGGGTGTTCCACCTTTTGGGAGATGGAACATGCACCTATTTCACACTTTAGTTCATTAGGAAACCAAGATCTCTCAA
>VDFB02142355.1:0-14881 GCA_007258455.2 Sequoia sempervirens | reverse complement strand
AATATGTATAGAGGGAGGGAGAGGGATAGGATGAGAGAGGGCAAGATAGATAAAGATAGAAATAGGAAGTGATATAAGGAGAGATGTAGAGAAGGAGAGATATAGGGGTAGAGAGATATGGAGAGATAATGAGATAGAGGTAAAGAGAATACAGAGAAAGACAGAGAGGCAACAAGATATAGATATAGAGGTCCAAAGAGAGATGAGATGAATAGAGAGGGAAACATGTGTAGAGATAGAGGTGAGAGAGATGAAGATAGAGATAGAGAGATAGATAGGGGATAATGAGGGAATGAGGGAGGAAGATATGGGGAGAGATAAAGTGGGAGGAGAGATAGGTAAAGGTAGAGAGAGGAGAGGGGGAGAGAGAAGAGGGGGGAGTGAGGGAAAGATAACTCTCAATATATAGAGAGGGAGATGGAGGGGGAGAGAGGGAGATATATATAGAGGACTTGATATAGAGAGAGTGATCTAGGGAAAGAGAGATAGGGAGATAGATAGAGAGATATGGAGAGAGATAGAAAGATAGGAAGATAGAGGTAGAGAAAGAGAGAGAGCGGGAGAGATGGAGTGAATAAGAGAGGTGGAGATAGTGAGATATAAACAGAGAGGTAGATCAAGATAGATGAGCCAAGAGAGTCTAAAGAAGGTTAGAGACAAGTCAAGAGATAGAGATGGAGATAGGGATAAATAGGGAATGCGTGTGTATATGCAAGATAGATATATTGAGAGAAAGAGAGAGAGATATATATAAGTATAAATAGATAGAGATGGATGGTGAAGGACAAAGAGATGGAGAGGGAGGGAGAGTAGAGAGATAAGAGGGAGTGATAGGGAGAAAGGAAGAGAGAGGGAGAGGTATAGTGAGATAGAGGAGGTGATAGTGACAAGTGATAGAAAGAGAGAAGAAGAGAGAGATAGAGCGATAGAGATAGATATAGGGAGAGCGAAATAAGGAGTGTGTCTATGAGTGAAAGAGAGATATAGAGAGAAAGTGAGAGAGAGAGAGATAGAGATGGAGATGGAGATGGAGATGGAGATGGAGATGGAGATGAAATATCATTTGATAAAAGATGTAACAATTGACCTCATGTACTACACAAACGTATGAAAAGAGTATAATTTTTTTCCCTAATTAATATATATTATAGCTATTAGTAATATGATTATATTGGAGGTAGGAGTCTTAGCTCAATTGGCTAAAGAATCTAGTCTTACCCCATCCTCATAATATATATACTATATTATATATAATTGATATATAGAATAAAATAACTATAATTATTATATACATATGTTATTTTATAGCACATATAATATTAACATTATAATTATTAATGTATAATATATAAATAATATAATATATCAAAATATATGATTTGATAATATATAATATTATATTATATAAGCATCTATCTTTATTTTAGTTAAACATACATTTGTAAGTAATTATAGATTGGTTTCAATATTCAAATTAAAAATAAACTAAATTAAAATTGTTAAAATTAAAAATTTAACTCTTATATTAAAAGTCACAAGTAAAATTGAAAAGTGAAAAATAAAATTTAATCTATTAAAAAAGGTAAAAAATATTTTTGGATTTTGATTATGTAATTTTTTTATCATCTTTTGGTATAAAAAACTATGGAAGTCTCATGTTTTTATTTTAAAATATTATTAAAATTGTTTAAACAAAAATTAGTCAAGATTTTAAAAAATTAAATAGAAATATCAATACTGTTTTAAAATATAATAATAAAGATTTGTAATTTAATTTAAATTAATATAAAATTTTAAATTATATATATGAAATTTTTACATATCATTAATAATTTTCTAATTAAAAATTAAATTTTAAAATCAATCAATAATCAAAACCAAAAAAAAGTTATTAAATATTTTTATTTCAATTATTTAGTATATTTTATTAAATTAAAATTGTCTTTTAAATTAATTTTAATTTTAATGTATTATTATGTGTAAAAAAATTACTTTACAACAAATTATAATATGAAAAAAATAAAATATAAATAAATATAATATATTTAAATTTTTTAAATTAAAAATCAAATTTTAAAATCAATCATTTTTTAAAACAAAAAAATATTTTTTTCAAATATCTAAATTATTTTACATTAAAATTAAAATTAAAATTGTGTTATTATTATATATAAAAAATACTTTATAAAAAAAAAAAACCCAAAAAAATATAATACAAATAAATATAATATAAAATGCCTTAATACACTGAAGAACCGTGAAAAGTTGCAGCGCAGCAAAGGAAAAAGGCCCGTAAATTTTTATTCTCGTGTACGTATTTGCATTTAAACTCTCTATATATTACGAAACCCTATGTGGCAGTCGGTGAGGGCAAAACCAGGACGGTAAAAAATGAAGGGAAAAAAACATGGGTGTGCGGAAACCAAAAGCGGTGGTCAGAATTCTCGTAATGTCGGTAGCAGCGGGGAAAGCAAGAAAAAATGGCGAAAAGCAGCCGAAAAAACGGCGAAAACAGTAAAAAAAATGATGAAAAATGATGGACGATCAAGATCTATTCTGGATGGTCTTGCATCCTTTTTTTAACCATCGATACAGAAAGTGAATTGACAAACTTCATTGAGGGAGTCTCGGCGAATTAAGTGTATTATTGATTCTAGGGCATCTAATAACGTAATTCCTTTTGAAATAGCCAAAGCATTAGGTATTTCTTTAACTCAAACTTTCAAAAAGTGTTACTTGATGGATGCCAAGCAAGTTCCTCTAGTAGGATAGATCAAATATGCTCAAGTAGCTTTGATAGCCCACCCTGCAAAAAGAATTAAATTGACAATCCTAGTTGTTGATATACCTACGAGCTATGGTATGCTTCTCAGTTGAAGTTTTTGCAGAGATTTGGGTGGAGAAATATGTATGGACTAGTCTCGGGCATTTATACCACTTGGAAATAAAAAGATCTATCTGGAACCAAAGCCAAAGGCCAAATTTATTGTCTTGAAATCTGATGATCCGTGTTCTCAGATCCTATATACAAAGTTTGAATTCAACAATTATATGTTATTCTCTAAAGATGCCAATAACAAAACCACTTTCAACCATGACATCTCTTCAAAGTTGTGAACTCTAGAATTTGATGGAAGTTGTGCTAATTTCGGTTCTAGTGTAGGGATGGTGTTGGTTTCACTTGATGGCAATAAATTTCCTTCCTCATGAATTTAAGAATACCAACAACACCATTGAGTATGAATCTCTGTTATTGGGAATAGATGTTGCTAAAGAAAAGGGAATCAAGAAGCTGAGAGCAGTTGGTGATGTGGAATTGATCATCAAGTAGGTGAGAAAGGTGTTCACCGTCAAGAACGAGAGATTGAGGCATTATAGAAACAGATTTTGGGATGAAATATAAGTCTTTGACGCCTTCTTTATTGAATGATTTCTGAGGGAACAAAATAATAGAGTGGATTCCTTGGGTGTTTTAGCTTCCTTACTTCTCCCACACCCATATTTCAAAGAAACCTCATATCAAATTGAAATAGTATATTGACCGAATGTTCCAGATAATGTTGAAAATTGGAAAGTCTTTGAGAACGACAAATAAATCCAAGATTTTTCTGGAATGTGCAAAGATGTTTGCAATAATGTACTTTGAGGGCAATGAGGCTACATGTGAAGAATTATGTCCAAACAAGTAGAGATATCTGGGAGAAGGTATGATTCAATTAAAGGGAAATAAAATTCCTAAACGGTTGGTTTCATTGGAATAATTGTTTGATAGATGTGTGATAGGTGTCTTAAAAAGAAGATGGTTAAATCTATAAACAGTTCTGGAGAGTATGAGTTCATTAATATAGGGACGTTGGATATTCCTAAGTTGGTATATATCAACAACTGTTGTTCTCCTGAGGAAAGGGTTAAGTTGATTCAATTGTTACTCTAGTATAAAGATGTCTTCACCTGGTATTATGATGATTTGAAGAACTTTATGGTAGATGGATGTAAAATCACATACCACTTAAGACTAACATGTCACCTTTCAAACAGAAACAGAGGAACTATAATCCAAAGGTTACTGATGCCATCTTCTAGGGGATAGAAAAATGTTGAAGGCCCAGATTATCTACGCTATTCACCATTCCACCTGGGTTGCTAATATTGTTCCAGTTCACAAGAAGAATAGAGAGATAAGGATTTGTGTAGACTTCCAGAACTTAAACTAGTCTTCCTTGAAAGACAATTATCAGCTCTCAATAATGGATCATGTGTTGTAGACTGTAGCTAGTTAAAAAATGATGTCCATGTTAGATTCCTTCTCTGGCTATAATCAAATCAACATGGGCAAGGAAGATCAGCAAAAAACTGCCTTGATCACTCCTTGGGGTATGTTTTCCTATAATAGAATACCTTTCGAGTTAATTAATGTTGGAGCTACATTCCAAAGAGCGATGCATTTGTCTTTTGGTGATTTAAGGAAGAAGATTATAGTAATATATTTGGATGACCTGACTATGTTCTCCAAGAAAAGGGAAAATTAGTTTAGAGACCTAGAAAGAATCCTACAAAGGTGTCGGGAACACGACATATCTTTGAACCCTAAGAAGTTTGTCTTTGGAGTTACTAAAGGGAAGCTTTTGGGGCACATCGTTTCTAAAGAAGGTATCAGAATTGATCCAGAAAAGGTCATGACCATCCAACAACTAAGTTTTCCTTCAAATAGGACTAGAGTAAAATATTTCTTCGGAAAAGTGAATTTCTTGAGGAAATTTGTTTTGTATTTTTCAAAAATTACAAAGCATATAGGCAACATGATGAAAGAAAATCAAGGTTTCAAATGGAGTGATGTTGGAAAACAAGCTTTTGATGATATCAAGGTGGCTATTACAAATGCCCCAGTACTATGTATCCAGACTTTAGTAAGGATTTCATCATTTATTATTATGCCTCAAAGCATACAATGTCAACAATTCTTCTTCAAGAAAATGATCAGAATATTGAGGCTCATATTGCCTTTATTAGTGTTCCACTAAACAAGCATGAATTGAACTACTCTTAGCTAGAAAATAATGCCTTTGTGGTAGTCAAAGTAGTCAAACGATTTAGATTTTACATCCTTCAATCTCATACTAGGGTCTTCGTTCTTGATGTGGCATTAAAAAGTATACTCACACAATAGGAGATTGGTTGTAATAAAAGGGGTTCCTGGGTAGCCAAAGTCCAAGGATATGACTTAGACATCAAGCCCACCAAGCTAGTCATGGGTATGGGTCTTTGTAAACTTATCGCTGAAAATGAGCTTGAGGAAGTTGAATCTTCTCCAACAGTATTATTCATGAGCTTACAAGATCCATGGTTTTATGATGTGGCCAATTATCTTAATTATGGGGAATGTCCCTAATGTATTTCTCCAAAATAGAAGAGGAACCTCAAGTTGAAAGCATCTAAGTATGTGATTTGGAATGATACACTTTATAAAAAAGGCTTGGATGAGACGTTTTTAAGGTGTGTAGATAAAGAACAACAACGAAAACTTCTTAAAGAATTTCATGAGGAAGCTTGTAGAGGAAATTTTTCTTCTTCTGTCATAGACTTTAAGATTCTTCAATAGTTTTATTACTGGTCGGGCATGTTTAAAGATGCTTATCACTGGTGGAAAATTGTAATAAATGCATAAGATTCATAGGAAGGCCCCAATTAGTCATGTTCCCATTAAGGCCAATAGTGATTGAGGAGCCCTTTTAGCAATGGCGATTAGATTTTGTAGGGCCATTCAATCTCGTTTCAAGTGCAGGGCACACTCATATTTTGACTGCTACAGATTACTTCACCAAATGGGTTGAAGCAATTCTTGTGAAACACACAACATATGAAGTAGTATGTGATTTCATCAAAGAAAGTATTTTGGTTTGTTTTGGGGTTCCTAAAAGGTTAGTAACTGATAATGAGACCAACTTCTCATCTTCAGAAGTTGTTATGTTTTGTTACGATCATGGAATATCTCTCTCTCATTCATCATACTATTATCCTCAAGGGAACGGATAGGCCGAGTCTAGCAATAAAAATCTAGTAACTATCATAAGAAATCTAGTGGATGAGAATCAAAAGAATTGGCATAAAAAAATATACAAAGCATTATGGGTTGATAGAACTACGCTAAAACGGGCCATTGGAATTTCCCCATTTGAACTAGTTTATTGAATTGGTATAGTCCTTCCCTTGCTTTTAGAGCTAGCCACCACAAAGTTACAAATGAACCTCGAGGATCAACAGTTCAAGGATTCTTTGGAGAAAAGGATAATGTATTTAATTGAACTTGAAGAAAAGAGAGAAGACATGGTGGATAGGATTACTACGCATCAGTGTGGGTTAAGAAGATATTTGATAGGAAAAATAGACCCAAGAACTTTATGGAAGGTGATATGGTCCTATTGTGGGATAAGAGGCGAGAACCAAAAGGAGCTCATGAAAAAATTGATTCCTTATGGAAGGGTCCTTTCCAAATTCAACAAGCATACGGTAATAATTTCTTAAAATTGGCTTATCCAGATGACACTAACTTCCCCCTGCCATATAATGGGCAATATTTGAAATTATACCAAATCTGAAAGCAGACATTCCCTACCTTTGTATTTAGTAGTTAAAAGTTTTTGGTTTGGGTTTTGTTTTTGGTGTGTGTCCTGTTTTGGTTTGCTTTGATACTTCACTTTGTTTCTCTTTCTCATTCATCCTTTAGACTCTATTGCCCAATGAATTTAAACTAGAGATTATTGGCTCTTCTACATCTTATTCAGAATGCATCCTCAATCAGAGCCAATTGTTGCCTTGGTTTTAAGTTTGGTTCTAAGTGTTCAAGTTTTCAAGTATACTTTTTATTTTCAAACCTCTGTCGTCTTGTGTATCAATCTTTTGGTTAGTTTGTGAACCTCGTCGGCCCATGAAGCTATACTCACAACTTGTCTTTCCCAAAATTGGTCTTGTCATAAGTCTTTTTCTTTAGGTTTCGATCATTTGATAGGTTTTCAAACCATTTCGACAACTGCCCAAGTTTTATAACCTTTTCACTTTGCAAAGGATTGCGTTTTCAAAAGGTTATTATTAAGCAAAGTGGGTCTTGGGTGTTTTTGTGAACCTCCATAAGGGTCGATGTTTCTTTTCTAACCATGTTTTATACCAATTTAAAGGCAACAATATCATCTAAGGTGAAGAAATGTGCTAAATAAAGAATAACTTGTCAGGGCAAGCTTAAGTTTTTGAACTTCATGGGCCACTGACTATTCTCTCTAAAGTTGTTCAAACACTCAACTTTATTGAAGTGTACCAAGGTCACTCGATATTTTTGCCAAGTGGTGTGTGTGTCAAACATTAAATGTTGTTAGTACTAAAGTAGATGAAATAAATTCTTAATTGTGTAAGATTAAACCATCATTTCAAACATAATCATTATTCTTGAGGAGTGTGATTTCGAAAGTCAAGAAGAACAAACATATGATTGGCACTCAAAGAAATAGCCCAAGTAGGAGAGGGTGGAATATTTGTAGGTAAGTAGTTTTCCTAAATTATCTTGGTGATTGGCAATTGTTTTTTGCATTATAGCACAATTGAATTTCTTGAGACAATGAAATACAAGTATTTGGGTTATGAGCACTTAGTTGGTCTCAATAGTTCCTTGCCTAAAATTGGTGATACAAGGTTAGGGAATATCAATTTAGATGCATTTTGGGAAAGAATTTGTAGGCCAAATATGAATCCAATCACTCAGAGGGCAATAGAAAGTGGTCTCCTTGAGGCTGTTGCATTTCCAGTGGTAGTACAATGCACTAAATTGGTATTGGAATGCATATCTCATTACAACCCAGCAACGAGAGAAATTCATACAAAAGACAATAATCTCCTAGTAACCTTGGATAGAGCTACAATAAGTGGGTGTTTTAGGTTTCTAGAGAGAGAGGTTTATTCACATTTTAATTTTACCCTATCTCAAGGTTTCTTTTTAGAGAACAAGGGATGCTATATTGCATTGCAAAGGAATGGTTCAATCCCCCTAAAAAGGAAAATCACAGCTTCCTAAGAAAATGCACAAGTCGCATTTTAGAGACGAAATCTTAGATATTATTGTATTGTTGCATCAGGTGAGGGGAAATATGAATGCACATGATTTCAAAGAGTAGATGTACTTATTTGTGCAGGTTATTTGTGGTGGTACATAGTACCTAGATTGGGCCACTATAATTAGTGATCGATTCGATGATATGATAAGGAGTTTTACAGTGAACATATCATTCTACATGTCCTCATATCTCTTCTATGTGCTAGCCTGTACAAGACCTTGGATTGGTTTGAACCCTATTGACAATTTTGATGAGCATATTCAAATTTATGATTATTACCCTGATTTGCAACTTGGAAAGAGCTATAAAAATTATTGCATGGTAAATTATGTCTTCAACATGAAACTAGTCAGAAAATTATAAGGTGATCCAGGTCAAAGAGTATCCCCTGAGGCTTTTCAATTAGTCACTAAGTATGGCAATCTCTTTATACAATTTCAAACATTTACCTACTTGCAGGTGGGTGGATTTGATGACTTTCCTTTGAAACTTGCCAAATATGTAGAAGATAAATTTATCTTGATGAAATTTTGTGGTCAAGCCTCAGAGGTAAATAAGAGATGTGCAAATAGGAAAAAGGTCGAGATCCCATTCCCAATCGGTCTAGGATATTATGAATGTAAGTCATAGTCAAATGTACTTAATTGGAGAAGAGAAATTGCAAAACTCTTTGTTGATACTTATGAGAGGAGGTTCCCATTTGATAGTAAAAACTATGTGAGGGATAATCTCTAGCTTGGTCCTAGTTACTATCATATGCCTTATCTTGAAGAATTTTGGGCTGATTGTGTAGATGATTATGAAGTAAGAAGGAGGAATTGGATGAGACTCTTTGTATCACAAATATTCAATTTCAAATTAGGTTGGAACATAAGGGGAGTATAGAATGAAGACTCTAATTTGATTGATCCAACTTATGTTCAACAGATATAAACTTTTCTCTTATCACCAGTAGACTGGAACAATAAAGAAAATGAAGATATTTAGGTCAGAACCTCAACAATTTTGAGAAGGATGTAGGTTTGGATGACCAAGAAGAAAGGGGAATTTGCTAAGGCTCCATCAAAGGAAAAGAAAGGAGCTTGTGAACAAACAAGTGTTGGTCATATATGCACAAAGTCTTCTACACCAATACCACCAATACAGGTTACATCTCTATCAAGTGGTAGTGGAGATGGTGATGATCCTCCTGAAAAAGGGAAAGGACTTGAGCGAACTTGTGGTGGAGGTCCCCTTCCTAATGTCATAACTAAAGAATAAAGTAGTCATGATGCTGGAAAAAAATCAGAGGAAGGCAATCAAGGAGATGAAGTTGATAGGGAAGCCTTGGAGGCCCACACTCAACAATCTCAAAGAGAAACAAAGGTAAGCGTGCAACAAGATGAAGTCTTGATTCCTTCTCCCTCAAATATATGCAATGTGGTGAGATCTCCTTTGTTAAACATAACTCGTCATTTTTCTACACCTAGGACTTCCCAAGATCCTATTGCACCTACATCCTCGCCATACTGGCTAGAGAATTCTCTGTCTAAGAAAAGAAAAATAGTACCTCTCATGTTGCCAAAGGAGGAAATTATGGGGAAACTTCTATAGAAAACCCCTAAAGTAAAGAAATTAAAAACTACTGTGATGTTTTTAGAAGAAGAGTCTTCAAACATTTGGTTATGGAAGTTGCTCGACCCCATACACAGAAAGATCCTAACTAGGTCAATGCAATAGATTACCATATAACCAAAGTGGACTTAGTCCCTCCTAGTAGAGATGGGGATATCCATAATTTCCAAGTCACCGCCTCTAGTTTGATGGAAAGAACAAAAAATGATAAGCAAGATAAAGATGAACTAAAGAAATTTATGGAACTTCTTTCCAATTGTCTCAGGACCTTAACAAATCCTTCACCTTAACCCTTGAGTCAAGCCAGTCTTGTCTTCAATCCTAATTCAGTTGTTGGAAAAGCCATGATGGGCAGGATCTAGAAGGATAGTTACTACGAGAAGGTTGTCCAGAGTTGGATTCCTGAGATCAAAGAGAAGGGGGCTCCTATAATTGAGAAATTGATGAAATCATATGATGAGTTCATGGTCTTAAGGAATGCGATCAAATTTGAATTCGTTGTTATAAAAAGGAGGAGACACACTAGCTACAAATTGATCACGAGTTTACTGATCTTATTGCCATGGGTTTGGAAAAAGTTGTTGTTGAAAAGATCATCCCTTCTAAGAAAGATAATCAAGCTCTTATGTGGAAAACAAGTATAGCCTAGAAGCTTGAATTCATAAAATCAAACTTCTCAAAGTAAACAAATTTGTTAAAGGAATGTGGTCGCTTGAATAAAAATTTCATCAAGAACTTTGCTGACTTTGAATGTGCAATAATGAAAGGAGATAATAAAGGGCCTATGACATTTGAAGAGTTAAGAGATACTTTCTTTAAGGCAGTTGATACATATACAGGGGAGCAATCATTCAATAAGGAGGCACTAAAGAGGCTAGCTAGGATTGATTTGGCATTGTCATAGCATGGAGATTCTCCTGCACTCATCATGCATAAGATGGAGCCGATTTGAATTACCAAGGCTACTTGGCAGTTAAGAATGAGGAATGTAACCATCCCAAAGTAGATGGAAATTGTCGATGTTGTGTTGGCCTTGAAGGACTATCAAGTATGTGTGGCAGCTACTCAACAAAAGTCTTCCAAGGAAGAAGCGCCTACCTCTTTGCATGCCCAACCATCTCAGCATTAGAAGAATTTAAGTTTCTTATATTTTGTCTTTAAAATATTTTGAACTTCATTATTATGATTATTTCAAGAGTCAGTTATTTTCAATGGTTTCACAAGACTTTGTGACAGTTATTCTTTGAAAACTATAAATATGTTATATTTTGATTGTGCAAGGGTCTAACATTTTGACCCCCCTTGCACTATGATGCATGAGTGAGAATCAATCTTAATAAAGGATCAAAATTTTTATCTTCAATTCATTTTCTATGAATGTTATTATCCATGTGCAATAATTTGAATTAAATGTTAATGTTTGTGAGAAAGTTCATGAGCTTTGAAAAGAATTTGGATATACCTTTCCTTTGAGAATGTGTTGTTCAGTGACATTATTTTATTTATTTATAATAGATGCTTGGAATTGTATTGAGTTGAGTGAGCAAGTGTTCGTAGTCTGATCTGTGAGTCATGATACTGATCATTTTCCAATCCTTTCAAATTAGCAACAATTTAACTTTAAGCATTTCCTTTTGTGCTTGTGTCATGACTATGAGCAAGTGTTAGTTTTCCTTTTCTGCTTTCTGGTTAAAAGCAAACCCCGAGTTTATATATATTCAAAAAATAAAAAATTATATCAAAAGAGGGAGTTGTACCTCAACTAAAATTGAGAGGAAGATTACCAATCCAATGGTGATCTCTCCAACTATTGTGATTTGATTTTTTCCTTCTTGGGCGTTATAGAGTCATTTGTATTCATTTTTATAAAGGACAAATCTATTCACTAACAGGCAACAATTAGACTTTTCCAAGATTCAAACAAAGAACAAAGCATCAAAATACATTTATCTTCCTCTTCTATCTTAACATCTACTGATGCAAGCTGACTTATAATCATATTAAAAGAATTTGAATGTTTGCAATAGAATCACCATCCTTCATTTTCAAAGAATACAAACATATTTTGAGATACAACTTATTAGTTAAAATTTTAGTTTGGTAAATATCACCTATCCTCTTCCACAAGTTATGTGCAGTAGATTCTTTTGACACATGGAAGAGGATGAAATTTGTAAGACACAACTGAATGGTTCCTCATGCCTTCTTGTCCATTTTCTTCCAATCTTTATCAGACATTGATTATGTTTTCTTTTCATTAGAAACTGTCAACCAATGATCTCTCTATTGAAGGAGATCCTCCATCTTCAACTTTCATATCTCGTAGCTAGTTCCATTGAATTTCTCAATATCCAAAAGGGAGGTAGAAACCATGGTTTACATTCTTCTTCACAAATCTCTAAAACCCACAATGCACAAACTCCCACTATAACTTAAAAACATTGAACACTCAAAAGAAAGGCGTCCCTCTCTTAACAAAACCATTAGCTTTGTTACCAAATGTTGGAAATCAAGGTATAACTTCTAGCAATATAAAATT
The DNA here is from genome assembly GCA_007258455.2 of Sequoia sempervirens. Lineage (NCBI taxonomy): Eukaryota > Viridiplantae > Streptophyta > Pinopsida > Cupressales > Cupressaceae > Sequoia > Sequoia sempervirens. The sequence goes on along the minus strand of VDFB02142355.1, from coordinate 2,629 downwards.
AAATATGTGGTTTTAAATATGAAATTATGTTCACAAGATTACCATAAAATGATTAAGTGATTGACAATTTCAATAATGAAAGAAGAATATGCAATACCACAAGTCATCAACAAAATTGACACAAGATATACGTGGTGTTGGGAAAATGTGTCTCAACCTTGTAATTATATATTGTTGATAGAATATATATATATATATATTTCCTAGTTACATCGATAGGTGTAATATATAATGGCAACAAGGGGAGGAGTGGGATCTGTGTAAATAATTTTTTGTTAACTTTTTTTAGAAAACTCCTAAAATGGCCGACATACATTAAATAAATGATTCAATGTAAATCTAGACCATTAATTATTACGTTTTAGATCTAATGGTGGATTTTTTTTGGCATGTCTTGCCCTAGAAGGCAACCCTATTTTATGAGGGTGTTGTACTACGATTGTAGATGGTAATGTATTATGAGAGTCTGATAAAAGTCGTGTTGTCTCTAAATCTCTTGTGGTGATACTCTTGTGAGAAGCTTGCTCTGTAAGTATATTGCAATCTTTGTGATTTTTGAATAATATATTGGGTGGATTTTGGAGTGTGGGTTTTTTTTCTCTCGAAAGGGTTTTCCCCACATAAATCACTATGTTGTGGTATGCATGGTATTTATGTTTATTTATATTTAAGTTTCTGTAACTATTAAAGATATGTAAAATTTTGCATTATTCTCCTCTCAAGATTAGTGTAGGAAGTTGTTTTTCTACCTTAGCTTCCTTACGAGTGGTATTAGAGCTTGATCACCTTTGGTTTCAGTCGTGGGTTGTTGGGTTTTTTGAACTAATCCAAATTTGAGTGGGATCTTGTGCAGAAGATACTTTGTGATCTTGTTGCAAGAACATTTTAGATGGAAAGTTCATCAAGGAGAATAGAGGTGGAAATTTTTTTTGGAAATAATTTTGAGATGTGAAAGTTGAAGATGGAGGATCTGTTGATAGATTGAGATCTATGGGATGCTATTGATGAGAATATTTCAAGGCCTACAAATCCTACTCATTCTGCTCAATATGATGTTATGGACTGTAAAGCCAAGGGTCTAATCAGATTGTGCTTGGCATACTCTATTTTAATTAATGTCCATAAGGAGACCTCTACACAAAAACTATGGAAGAAGCTTGGTGAGATGTATTAGGCCAAAATCTTTAGTGAACAAGATTTTCTTGAGGAAGTTGTATTCCTTGAGAATGGAAGAAGGTAGATGAATCATAAACCACCAAGAAGCATTCAATATGTTGGTGGCTCAATTGGCATAAGTTGGTGTCAAAATGGATGAGGAGGAGAAATGTCATATCTTGCTTTGTTATTTTCCTGATTCGTGGGATTCTCTTGTTATGGCTATTGGGAGTGCTTCTGTAATTTTGAAGACTGAAGATGTGGTGGGTTCTTTTCTTTTTGAAGAGATGAGGAGGAAGGTATACATCACTGCTAAGGAGGCCCTAAATGTTCATGGAAGACCTAAGGAAAAATGCAAGAAGAATGAGAAGCATGAAAAATTCAAGTCCAAGGGGAGATCTAAATCTCTTGGAAAGTCCAAAGTTATTTGCTGGAACTACAGTAAGCTTGGACATGTTTGTAAGGACTGCAAAGAAGAAAAGAAGAATAAAAAGAAGAAATTTGATTCTAATTCTAAGTATGAGAAGGATGATGGCAACACATTCATTGCAATTTTGGCAACTCATGCAGGTAATGATGCATGGTTAATTGACTTAGGTGCATCTTTCCATATGACCTCTAATAGAGATTGGTTTTCTGAATATGAAGAATTTGATTGAGGTAAGGTGTACTTGGGTGATGATTCTCATTTAGACATTGTTGGTTGTGGTAAAGTTAAAATTAGGTTTTCTGATGGTAGATTAAAAAGGATTAATGGTGTGTTGCATATCCCTGGTTTAGCACAAAATTTGTTATATGTGAGTAAACTAATAGATGCAGGTGTGCAGGTAGTATTTTCTGATGCAGGATGCAAGATGGTCAGAGGTCCTATGGTGATTGCTAGAGGTGTCAAATATGGCACATTGTATAAGCTTGATGCATGCACTGCTCAGTGCAATAATAATTCTATGAAAAGCAAGTCTATCTAGAAGAAGTAAGCACAACAACACAACAGGCAATTAGTGCCAACTTTTGCACCAAATTTTAGTGTATTTTGAGTCATGAATTGAACAATTTGGCTGGCGCTAAACTCAGTGCAAACTGGCATGGTCAGCTCGACGTTGGATTTTGCGCTAAATTTTTTGTCGGATTTAGCGTCGGCTTTACCGCCAGAAAATGATAGTGCCTCCATTAGCGCTTAAAATAGTGCCAGGAAGTAACGTCAAAAATTGCACTGAAATTGGTGCCCAATTTGGCTTTTGGTTTTGCTTCCATGTTTGCTCCCATTTTTGCTTCTAGTTTTGCTTCGAGTTTTGCATCCAGTTTTGCTTCCAGTTTTTCCTCCAGGTTTGCTTCCAAGTTTGCTTCCAATTTTGCTTCCAGGTTTGCTTCGGGTTTTGCTTCTGGTCTTGCTTCTGGTTTTCCTTCAAATTTTGCTTCCGGTTTTGCTTCTAATTTTGCTCCTAGTTTTGCTTCCAAGTTTGCTTATGGTTTT